>SNQJ01S0030532.1:53748-97329 GCA_010110895.2 Picea sitchensis | reverse complement strand
TTCTTGGCTTACAAGTAAAACAAAGCTCTGCAGGAATTTTTATTTCTCAAGAAAAATATTTGAAAGAGATGTTGAAGAAATTTCAGATGGAAGATTCCTCTACAGTTAGCACACCTATGGTGGTTGGTTGCAAGATGAGTAAAAATGATATCTCACCTGATGTTGATCAAAGCACATATCGCTCTATGATAGGAAGTCTTCTATACATCACATCATCCCGTCCTGATATAATGCAAGTTGTTGGAATGGTAGGTCGTTTTCAGTCTGCTCCTAAACAAAGTCATTTGGTAGCTATCAAAAGGATATTTAAATACTTAAAGGGAACAATGACTTATGGTCTGTGGTATCCTAGAAATCAGAATTTTCAGTTAACTTCTTATTCAGATGCAGACTGGGCAAACTGTGTTGATGAGAGAAAAAACACCAGTGGAGGAGCATTCTTTCTGGGTGACTCATTAGTTGCATGGATTAGTAAAAAGAAAGGATCCATTTCATTATCCACTACAGAGGCAGAATACATTGTTGTTGCTACTTGCTGCACACAAATCTTATGGATGATACAAACTCTTGCAGATCTAAAGGTAACTTACACTGACCCTATTCCAATTCACTGTGATAACACCAGTGCCATTAGTGTCTTTGAGAATCATGTTCTTCATTCCAAGACTAAGCATATTCCAATCAAGTACCATTTTCTCAGAGAACAAGTTACAAACAGAATTGTTCAACTGAATTATATACCTTCTACAGAATAGATTGCTGATATCTTTACTAAACCATTAGCAGTGACCCCTTTTGGATATCTTCGTCAAAAGTTGGGGGTTATAATCTCTTGTTTCTAATCTGTTCACCTGGTCAGGGGGAGTACTTATTGAATATCTGATGTATTTCGAAGATGCTTATAGTCGACAGGGGGAGTATGTTTTGCAACAAGATCAGGGGAAGAATGTTTCTTCTTTGACATTGATGTCAAAGGGGGAGAAAAGAGTTAGGGAGGAGAGTCAAGTCCGAATGCATGCGGGTTCTTGTATTGCCATCAATGCCAAAGGGGGAGATTGTTGCCAAATATTTAACAGACAACGAATGGTATAAGTACAGGAAGAGCGAATGGCATAAGTACAGGAAGAATGTACAGAGGATTGTTGGAAAATATTTAACAGATAGCGAATGCTTGTCATTGATGTCAAGTACAACAGTGAAGATGGCATGAGTACAGGAATTTTGTAATCGACATGCAAACAGAAGATAAGTTCAGGAAAGTTGAATGATTGAAGGTGAATGTTCGAAGGCAATGCAACATTTATCGAGTGATCAAAGACCTGTAAAGTTTGAGAAGAATCTCTGATCATTGGATTCCATTCAAAATTCCCAAAAGAACGAGGGTCGTCAGATCTAAATGTAGACAAGAAGAGATCGTTGAAGAGGAGGAAAGATCTCAGCCATTAGATCCAAGCGCAGGATCCGACCATCGTTGGATCAAGAAGAACCCGCACGTCCTTTAAGGTACAAGGAGAAGCGGGCATAATCACGATATGCAAAATCACGATGTAATCTGAGCCGTCGGATCAAGGTTTGATCTGGACCGTTGATTCTAGTCCATGTCGGAGTTTCGAGGATCGAGAGTTGGAGATGTCAAAGTTTATTAACATCAGGAATCCCGATATCGCGATATGTGAAATCGCGATTTAATCACAGCCATTGAATCGAGATCAGATATGGACCGTTGATCCGACCCCATGTCGGAGTTTCGTGAATCGGGACTTTGAAGTGACAAAAAAACTGGACATCAAGGATGTCGAAATCGCGATATACGAAATCGCAATTTAATCGCAGCCGTTGAATAGAGATCAGATCTGGACCGTTGATCTAACTCCATATCGGAGTTTCGCGAATCACGACATGGAGAGGCAAAGAACCCAATGCAACAAGAATGCTGAAATCATGAAAGCGTGATTTAATCGCAGTTGTTGAATAGAGATCAGATATGGACCATTGATCTAACTCCATATCGGAGTTTCATGAATCGCAACATGGAGAGGCAAAGAACCCAATGCAACAAGAATGCCGAAATCGTGATTCAATCGTAGCCATTGAATCAAGATCACATCTGGACCATCGAATCACAAGACATGTGGCAAGTGATCAAAATTTCACTGACTTGGGGTCAACGGAGCATAGTGTCAAAAATCCCAAAATGAGAAATCGCGAAAGCACTTTTTGCATAGGCGCTTGGTTATGACCATAGTCATATTGGGGAAGGAGCTAGTGCAGAAAAGTTCTGTATCGGAACTTCGGGGATCGTGAAATGAAGTGTAGAGAACTCAGCACAGGATTGTCGAAATGCCGAAACCCGATTTAAAGACAATGTCAATATAGTTCATCCAACGGTGCAGATAAATTGGAATATGATTGGAAGGTTACTATTCTCTCTCACAATTAACCCCTCAGTTACGAATCTGTTAGTGAAACAGATTCATGATTGTGAATCTGTTGGCGTTTCAGTTGCTCGGACAGTTGTCTTCCTTTTTCCTAAGGATATGGGAAGTTTAACCGCCGTGAGGGTGTATAAAATAAAAGGAGAAAGACAGTGTGTGGTTGGTCGTTCTGTATGAGAAAAGAATGAAACTGTAAGAAAAGGAAGATGAGAGAATGAGCAGGAGGAGATTGAGCATATGTGTAGTGTGAGATGAAATGCAGAGAAGAATAACACAACAAGTTGGAGAAGAGAAGAATGAGAGAACGAGTTGATGCAGAGCATACCTGATGAACAGACAGAGGAAGAGAAGAGCAACAGAACAGTGTGTAGAAGACCAGATTTACAGAACAAAGAAAGATTGGTAAGAACTGATTTATCTGTAAAGTTGATTGTTTATTTATCCATTCATATTATAGGGAGGTTTGGAGGTGCTTGGGAGGACTGTTGTCTTCACAGGTTCAAGTGGGAAATTGAACACAGGAAGTTGTAGCTTCCATCTGGTTGCAGCCAGAGAAACCAGGGTGGCAGGCTGGTGCTAGGGAGAACAAGTGTTCTCTGTTATACAGGTTGGAGCCTGTGTAACTGGAAGTTGGTGCTTCCATCCAATTGGTGTTGGAACATGTAGGGAGTTGGTGCTTCCTTCTAGTGGGTGCTAGAGAAACCAGGGAGTTGGTGCTAGATAAACCAGGGAGTTGGTGCTTCCTTCTGGTGGGTGCTAGAGAAACCAGGGAGTTGGTGCTTCCTTCTAGTGGGTGATAGAGAAACCAGAGAGTTGGTGCTCTCAAACAAGTTGCAACTTGTAAAAAAGAGGTAGCAGCCTCACATTGAGCTGGTGCTCAATTAAAGATGATGTACAGAACTTAAAAGACTACCTATCATTTCGAAGAAGAAGAGGTTTTCTCCCTTTATGGGTTTCCTCGTGAAAAATCTGTTTCTGTGTATACCTTATGTGTGACTGATGCTTTTTACTTTTACTATCCATATGCTATATAATGTTGATGATCACTTGAGGAAATATTAATAATATTTTAATAGACTTATTATTGTTTAAGCTCAAAGACAACTGATTCACCCCCCCTCTCAGTTGTATTAGTAATTTCAACACCCTGCATGTACACTTGATAATTGGGATGTTGGTTGAGAAATCACCAATGTGTTCAACATGCCCATCAATGACATTCCATAAGAGAAAGTATTTTTTGTTGATGCGAAATATGTTTTTTCACTCAAAACTTGAGTGGGGATGAAAAATGAAGAGGTAATTCTACTGATTGTCATGGATACGGTAGATTGAACCATATTTTCTATTTGATCTAACATACCAGGAGGAAATATCCCCCCGGTAATGATCACTGAGGTGGGAGTTGCAAGTGATCCCGACCTTGACACTGGTGAAGTATTGCTCATAATGACCCACCGAAGGAGGATACTATCCAAAAAATTTGATCCTAGAGGAGGGACGCCTACGATTGTAAATAGGAAATTTGAAGGTAATAGAGAATTAGTGTGTGGAGTGAATTCTTCAGCTCCAATATCCTTAACAATTACCTCTCCTAGTTCTAGAACGTTCACTTCTAGAGAGTTATGGTCTATGATCTCAAATTGACCAATCGTTACAAAAGTGCCAAAATAATCGAGTCGACACCTTTGAGGAGGCAAGGGAGAATTATTCCTAATATCTTCCTCGGGCAGAAGGCCTTGAATTCTCCTCGATATTTTCAGTGCTAGGTTGGCCACTTTGAAGGGTTAGCTCCGATGTCAATAGAATATCCTACCTAAGGTTAGACTACCTTCACCAAACACATCACTAAAAAAACATTAAAGATAAAATAGACACAAACAACTCTGTCAATATTCTTACTCAAGTGGATTAAGTCTTGGGACCAAAAAAATAACAAAGTGGGATCAGGCCCTTCTAGATGAAGGCACAGGTTGATTAAGTCTCGTGGACCACCGAACAAAGGTATGAGAAGTAGTTATCTTGAATTCTGTAGATTAGCCTTATCTGGTGCAAGTACCCATGCTTCCTGGGGCACCCTCTAGCAGTACTAAAATGCATGATACAAAATCTGCCCCATGTACTACAAAAAACCCCCGTAGTCACCTTGTGGTTTACCTAGGAAGAGAAAATAAGGTTACCAGCTGGCAGTCGATGTCTAGAGGGTATAATCAAAAGTCAAGATCGAAAGTGTGGGTAGGATAGCAAATCCTGAAGCCTAAAAATCACTACCTCTCACAGAGGTATGGGTACAATCAAAACCACCAATACACAATATCTCCATTACGTTTGGTCCAACTCTATAGAGGAATATCCTCGAATATTCCTTACGCAACCTCGTGTTTAACTCCTGTGTTAGACAAGCTTCCAGACCAACCTATTAAACAAACCGGGTTATACACTCCTTTTCTTAGACGCTTTTGTTTTTTAGTGGCCTTGGACTAATTTAATATCCAACCTATGCCAAGGCCCTAGCCTAAACTTGTTGATTTACCCTAGAAAAATGAAAGTATCTAATAATTTTTAGTTATGCATTCATTTTAGTAGGTTGTTTTTACTCAAAAAGGGGGTGCAGGTGAAACATTAGTGATGTTTTTAAAATGACTCGAAATAAATGCATTATAAGAACACACAATTAGTTTCTTCAAGTGAAAAAGGATGCAACAATGCTTATGCAACAATTTGTTTTCTTTTTCGAATGAAAAGAAGAGTTTAAGTGCAATATTTAGAACACCTCAAGATGAAAATGCATGCTAGGATGCAAAACTTTTACTACTGAATTATTTTCATTTTTTAAATAAAAAGGTTGCCACTACCAAAATGTAACTACCTAAATGATAATTAACTACTTATTTTCTTGCAAATGAAAGGCAAGGGTTCAAGAAATCAACAGTAAACAAACAGGCATATTTGTTTTTAAAACTTTTTTCATATACAAAAGAAAAATAAGCACATGAATGCAGATATATATTTTTTTTCTTTTTGAAACAAGGTAGAAAGAATACAAAAATACGGAAATCGTTCATCCAAGACTACACTGAAACAACAATGAATCTGGAAATGTAGACTAGTTAGGTTGTTCTTTCAATCTACCTAACAAACCTTATACTAGAGAGTCAAAGAAAAACTTTTAATCTTCTTTTGTATACCAAGCGTTCATAAACTAACATAGAGACACTAGACAAAGACTCGGGATAGTCCAAGTGACTGATCAAACCAAGCATTAAACACAGAAAAGGAAGATAAATTTTAAAAAAATTCAACTTCACACAGGTCCACGAATGTTACTAGAGAAACTCGCGGATATCTGCGGGATATAGAGATTCAACTCGTGGATGTACACGGGATACAGTGATGCAAAGAATGGATGGAAAGGTATGTTCAGAAAATAAAAAATCCACTCAGAAACAGAGGGCTTCATGACTAAGAAACAAGTCTTGTGAAGCTAAAACACTCTAAAAAAGACTCAAAAAATAATAGCAAAATACAACACAAGCAAGCAAGACACCTCAACTAAACTGACCCAACTAGGAATTTCCCCAGTGTAGTCGCCAATTCAGATTAAGTTATTTTTCCCCTTTAATTGTGGGTCATAATCATAGTAGAACAAGACCAAGTGAACGAGATATTTGTCTCCCCACAGTGACAAACACACAAAAATCAAAGAAAATAACAACTTTATTTAGGAGAAGGTAGGGATAGAGAGGAGAAAACAAGGTGCACCTTATTCTCCCATTTGATGTCGATCCTCCCTCTGATTCATCGAAGAACCCCTGATATTTTGATGGAATTAACATGTAAGAAAAATACGAAACCAGGGATACGAAAAAAGTATTTATAAGATCATAAACATGTGCATGTAATATGTCAGATTCAAAGTAGATATACAACTAAATGTACAATGAAGAGATATTTGGGGAAAAAAAATCTCTTTTATTACCAACAAGTAGGAAAGGTAAGTTACAATCTTGTCTAGCCTGAGGCATCATCTTGAATCCAACTATTTGATTTCCTTCGGGAATATTCAAGCATCAACTCAACTGATAAATAATTCTCTCAATGAATCAGATAGGGATAAGGAGACACCCTATAGTCATATAAATGTGAAAGAAGCTCTGGAAAAGGAGTTTCCAGATAAAAGGGGATGTTTCTTAGAGAATATAGGTAAAGGAGGCTTGTTAGATGTTGGCAACATAACTTTTCACCAAGGGAATTTTTTTTCTCATATTAGCCCTCAATGATTGTTTTATATCTTCCCAAAGAGGTTTGGGGAGTTGAATTACATTGAGTATGGGCCAGGGTCATTGGGAAACGAGCCCAATCGAAAAACCCACCCGAAAACATGAAATTATTTTATTTTTCACTAAAAATGAGGGCATCCATGGGTTGCAGTGATGAAAGGAATGGATTTCCGCATGTTGCACTAGGAAAACCTACAGATATGTTAAAGCATGTTTTTTAGATGATTTTGGAGGTGACTTTTAGGGAAACGTCTAACGATAATTGGGAAAGGGTTAGGCCATGGCACAAAAGCATGAGTGTGGCATTTTATGCTATAACATATGCCCCCTAATCTTTGATTTCAAAAGGGAAAAATGATGGCCGAAATACATTATGAACTCTTAGAAGTGAGGATGCATCTAAGTATCCATAGAGGTTCCCAAACAAATGATTCAAAAATCAATAACCATCATCAAAGATCAAACAAGAGTTTGTTTTTCCAAGTTGAGCATACCCATGCTCAGGAGTGATAAAACATGGCCACCAAATAAAATACACTACGGATCCATGGTACATATGAAAGTAGCACTAATTTCCATGGCCACAAAATATACACAATGGATCCGTGTGATAAATATGAAGTAGTAAGAATGGCTACAAAATATACACAGTGGATCCATGTCAAAGAAGATCATAGCCATTAAGAGATACGCATTGGAGCTATGTCTCAAAATCAATAACAAAGGATATTTGGAACCAAGAGAATGAACAAGCTTATCCTCTGCAAGTACCAATGTTTATGAGGTGGCACCATATGAGTCGGGAAGGAGCACAAAAGAGGTGGTGCTTGTACTTCTTTCAAATTCTTCACAATGATCCATCATGGTACAAGTCTACAATATGTGAATAGATGAGCCGATTTCGAACAATGTAAGACATCATTTGATTAATGGTCATTGATGTATACTATTAACAAACACGATACAAACCACCGATAATGATGATGGGTGTCAAGGTACCATGGTACTATATAATAAGTGTGAATGAATGAGTTGTCTTCGAACATCTAGTAGAAACTATCAAGTAGGGGACATTGAGGTATTCCCACTGTCAATAGTGAGAGAACCTATCACTAATGAATGAAATCTCCAAGTTACCAAACAAATCTCTAGATCCCTCTCCTAGAGAAACATGTATCGAAGTCGATGAGAGGGAACCTACTAAAAAGGAAGGCATTAAGGCATCCTCCATCATCCAAAACGAGGGGTGGCTGAAGGCCAAATATTTGGAAGATATTGACGAAGATATGGGTACTTGTAATGATGAGACTTGACTTGGGAAGGATAACTGCAGAATGCCCAACATAGCTTGAAAAATTTCCCTTGAACATAAGCACGACACATTATGTGACCCAAGAATCATGACTCATAAATTGGGATACATTTGTGACACAAGAGCAATCAACAAATGCTCCATGTATTTGGAAGAATAACCAACTGGGGGAGAAAAAAATCAAAGTGAGAAAAAGTCTCCTAAATACATACTAAACCAAAAACGTTGATACATAGACTCAAGATTGTGCTTTGTTCAAGGGAGACAAGATTTCTGCCAACAAAAGAGATAGATGTTTTCCCATTCTTTTTTTCTTTTTGATTTTTTTTTTATCTTTTTCATGTTATAGAAGCTTGAAAAAAAAAAAAATAATGCTTATAGTATAGTACAGGATAAGGAAGCTCGAGGGATAAGGAAGCTCAAGGGATTTTCCCTCTAGGGTTAAGGTATCGAGTCCCAAAGGCATAAAATGCAAAGTTGGAACTGATAGGAATGCATAGGAAAGTGGTTCAACGAGAGCATGTTGAAGTCGACATTAGGCCTAAAAGAAGGAACAATCAATATGTAGATGTAGTTACGACTCAAATTTGGAAAGTAAAATTCCCATAAAGGTATTTTTCATAAGTTAAAGTAAAATTCCCATAAAGGTATTTTTCATAATTTTAGACTCTAAAGGAGAACTCTTTCCTGCCTCACTGGGTGAGAGTATTTGCTACATGGTCCAACTGGTCCAGTGGTTAAATGAGCATGAAAGGACGCCTTCAAAAACAAATTAAGAGGTGACAGAGACAGATCACCTGCTTATCTTTTCTGAATTTGAAAGAGTCCTAAAAGAGATTTGAACAGGAATCCTTCTTATCCTTTTTTTCAGAATTTATCCCGAGCTTAAAAAAAAAAGTATAAAAACATAATTAAGATTAACTTATATCTCGTAGACTAGATTATTTCTTTTTTTTGTAAGTAGCTTGTCCAATCTGAAAAAGGATTAAACTTACATTGTATATACTGCTCTTCTGTGATCCATTTGTTTGCTTATGAAATAATGTCAAATTTAATAATCTTATTCAATTTTAAGGAGTCCTGGAAGAGATTATTTACAGACCTATAAAGATAGGGCCATGTGGGGAAAAGGGCCATGAGAGAGTAAGAAGTATGAATTTCAAACACAACCTCACAATGAGAGTTCAAAGTAAACTGTGACCCCAAGCCAAAGACAAACTCTCAAGATGAGGCAAGAAATGATTTTGCTAATTAGATTCATTGAAGTAAGTTTTCTAAAGATCACCCAACTGATGTTTTGAAGAAGAGATAATTGTTTATCAAATAGTCAATCGGTTAAACCTAGGGTTTAAATGATAATTAAAAAGTTTAGATGGAAATAAAATTCTATCCTAAATGCTTGAGAACCTGTCACTGCACGCCCCTGGAAAATAATCTCTAATTAGATGATAAGGTAACAAAGAAAACTCCTAAAGTCTCAAGAACAACAAATTCACGCTACAAAATGATTCATTAGTTGAAAGAGGAAAATAAGGAAACTAGAAAGTGGGATTTTCAAAAATTTTAATAAAATTTGCTTACATTCAACACCTTGCTTTTTACCATTTCACCCAAAAAAATACCAAATTAACCAAAACCTTGGAGAGAAAAATTGTGAAAATCCGTGATGTTTTTTTCTTTCAATTCCTTTATTTTCCATTTTTTTCAAAAAATTTGCTTAAAGCTACTTTAAAAAATTGCATCTTCGCGATCTATGGATGCCTGCATGACTCCATGGTCCTAGAGATGGGTGGAAACACTGTTTATATCTAACGACTGCTCTAAAGAAAAGGTGGATGCATAGAAAGAATTTGAAAATAAAAAAGCTAACTCAAAACTCTTTGGAAAAATGACAAGATGTCCATCTTGAAAGAACATGAACATGAAGATTCATAAATTGAAGAAAGACTTGATAAACTTGATTAAATTAATTGGTAGGTGAAATGTTATGTGTTGTTAAACCGATCAATTTGCAAATACATAATAAAGATTACTTCAGATAACAAAACATAGATAAATCACTAATATTAGACATAAAACAACATCCTGATAAAGGATTCCTACCCACAGATCTCCCTGGGTCCAAATTTCCAAAATGGATCTTTATATTAAATTGTTCAAAGTTCTTAAAAACATATTCATAGCAATTAAATCAACAACCGACTATTTCAATTATTCAAATGGCAATGTTCCAAACCCCTGTCTGGGCTCTTTTTGGCACCTGAAACGGTCGAAAATTGAAGAAGATAGCCTCCTGAAGTTCTCTTCAATATGTTGTCTTGGTCCTACAATTCGCATCCTTTGTTCTTTTTCTCAAACCTAGTTAAATATTACGCTCTAAAATGAAAAACCAACACTCCATACTACAAACTGCAACGGTCCAAACTGTAGAACTATTAGCTTTCTCCACTTAACTTTCTAAGACTTATCATATGGCCATGGGACCAAAGCAAAAGTGTATAAAAGTAGTTTGTCCTTTGTTATAAGGCCCACTAACCATCGGTTGTTACACATATAAACCAAAGGTTAATAACCTCACATGCTAATATGCAAATTAACATATATATGCAATAAAGAGAGACAATGTATTGAAATATACATTGCACGCGTTTTAATATTACTATGTGTTATATATAATATAGTCCATGGACTATTCAAACCCGTGCCATATCATATGGTTATATGTTTAATGAACTATGGTCGGGCATAAGCCCCTGCCCGCCTTTTTCCATGACATACAGCACAAAACCAAACCATAAAGAGAGCATGCTACCGGATACATAACAAGGAATATGCATGGACTATTGGCTAGCGAGTGTTATGAAAACTTTGGTGTATGGAGAGGTCCGAGGGTCGAACCCCCTGCCTCCAAATCCTTTCATACAAACACAAACATATAGGCCAACCACATGGTGAGACACGTGGTCGATATCACCGGCCAACAAACATCCAACAACCCGTGCCACATCACCACGCCACATCATCATGATGGTACAAACCTCCACGTGGCCATCAAAATTAATGTGTACGTAAAATGATCCCAAATTTTCTTCTCCTCTGCTTGGGATCTATAGGTACAATCAGCATATCTCCTCCATATGGACTCCATTTTATGAAGAGGTTCTACTGAAATCGGTGTCTTAGAGGACGAATGGCACTGCTTTCACCTCAACCAAAGACTTTGAAAATTGAGCAAAATTTGATCCCATCATACCTCCTCATTTAGGGAAGCTTTTGACCGTAATTCAAAGATCATCTCAATATGTGGTAGATGAGGGTAAATTTCCCTCACCGTTCCAACCTCAATCAATTTGGCCTTGCTTGGATTCATCCCTTTAAGACCAACTCTAAGATACTCCACATCACCCCTATGGGAAGTTCAGACTCTCCTATCAATAATAGTGTCATCCTGCAGCTCATTCATATACTCAGAAGAAAAATATTCCATGGAAGGAATCTGAACATGCTGTCTTTGATCATCAATCAACGGAGGCTCATATAACTTCAAATTCCCAACATTAAATAACCGTGATACATCTTCATATATGGAGGCAATCTAAACGAAAAGCATTATTAACAACTTTATCGAGCAGCACCTTGAAAGGACGCAGACTACCTTATTTCAACTTACCTTCCTTTAAGCCTCCTTGCCGATGTAAAGTTTATTATCATTCCATTAAATCAGATCAACACGATGTTTACATAGTTCTCTTTTTGTACTTGGCTCTGACTTTTTCCTAACTGCTTGTACCACTTTGATATGGAATATTCGAATTGTCGATGAACTTTATCTCGCTCACCACATTGTCCCAAATATCTTCTTCTCCAAAGATGAAATTCAAGGTGATTTGGCACAAAATGTTCAAATTTTACACGTCATGTCAAGAGTACACTGATTGTACGGATAAGAAACACAAATGCTCATTCCAAAGTTTAGGATTCTTGCTGCAATAACCATGAAGAATATGTACTATTGTTCTGTTCACCACTTCTGTTTTACCATAAGTTTGTGGATGAACTGTTGTGCATTTTTTTAACTTTGTGTCCATGAGTGCCCTTAAACTTGACCAAAAACTTCAACAAATCGAGAATCTCGACGAATGATGGACTTGGGGCAAACCAAAATGCACCCAAAAAATTTCGAAAGAACAACTATGTCGTTTGCTCTATTGTTACCTACTTAGTACAATGCATAAAAATACACATCTTTGCTAAAACTATCAACCATACAACATTATAAAAGATATTCCATGACCCTTTCTCGACATAGGCAACTGGGCCAATAAAAACTATGTAAATATATTTTCCCATGGTCGAGAAGGAACAGGAAGTGTATGAAACTTTGTACAACTCTAACCATGTTGAAGAATTGGTTTACTTGTAGCACACAACGAACATCCCTGAACATATCGCGAAACATTTTCATTCATTCTAGGCCAAGAATGTACCTTGCAATTCTACATGAAGTTCTGGTTAACACTAAAATGATTCAAATTAATGTTATAAGAATGTGCTTCTTATGATGTTGATTCTTTTCTCCCTGTGGAATACACAACTGCCAAGATGATACAAGAGATTATGCTATTCAAATGATAATCCAATTCTTCAACATGGTTAGAGTGGGCACAAAAGTTTCATAGTTATCCTAAAAGTCAAGATTCTAAAGCATACTGCCTACATACTTTTCATTATAGTGGTTCCCGCTTAAGGATAACTGCAGCACTAACAATAGGCCTCGACAACATATCAACAACTTTGTAAAAACACTTTTATATGTTTAATAAACTAAATGAAATCAAGGAAGAAATCCCATCAATCTGAAGTGCCTAGATTGTTGTTGCTTTGACTGTGATTGTAAATTGCAAAGGTTGATGATCTCAGGTAATTATGGTTTCTTTTCCCAACAACATGCTTCCATTTATTAACATCTTGAACCAATGTATATAATTCTTTTGTTATCATAAGTTGGATAATTAACACGTACCATTAAACGCTTCTTAATGAAAACAAAAGCAAACCCATTCACTGATAATGATTCTGTGACTATGAATTTCTAGTATAAGTATAATTCGAAGTAAAAGAACTGGCTCTGAATTGATCTTTTCTTTCAAGTATCAAATGCCTGCCGCTATTTCATTGAAAACCTCCCCGCGAACACTCTTGTCAAGCATGTGCAGGGAGCTGCAATGAATTTAAAGAAGGTTAAACTTTCTCCAGATGGTTGGGTTGTTCTAAAAATCTACTGCTTTCATTGTCGGTTCTGGACCGCCCAAAATTACTTTATCTTTTGATGGATCAATTTTTAAATCACCACCACCAACAATATGACCTAGGTATGGTTTTACCAAATTCGTGATTTGACAACTTCAAAAAGCAACTGATTTTCCGAAAACATCCAAAACTTTCTTCACATGTTCAATATGCTCTTCACGTAGATTACCGAAATCAAATATCATCTAAGTAGACAATAAAAATCATCCAGAAAACGCAAGCTTTTAAGAGATCATTCATCACTGTGATAAAGGAAGTGTGCATTGCAGCAAAGTCCTAGTATTACCAGACCATTCAAACAAACTCCATTAGTCTTAAAAGTTGTTCTTCATGTGTTTCTTCAAATGATTCTAATCATGATGTCTCACTTCTAAAGTCTAACTTAGTGAAATATTTTGCATCTTTTAAGTTGATCTAGTAAATCATCAATGCGAAGAGGATAACGATTTTTAATTGTTATCTTGTTCCAGGCCCTGAAATCAACACACATCTGCCATGTTCAATATTTCTTTCAAACCAAAACAATCGAGAACCATACATAATATCCTCTCAAAATAATTACCCTTTGTCTAACAACTCCTCAATTTGTTTTTTAATCATTTTCCATCACTCCATTTACTCCCATATTATACCAATGTTTGTAAGTGGACAATCTTGTTGTAATCGAATTTCATGTTGAATTCCTCTTTCGGAGGCAATCCCTTTGGTTCTTTAAACATCTTGTCATACTAGTTAACAACTTCATATAAACTTAATTTTAACTTAGAATCACAACTTCAATGCTTCATTCTCAAGCTCATCATTTTAGGTTTGATCATTATGAGAACAAAGTTTTTGCTTGTATTTACTAATCTCTTCATTTGCCCCCGTGACAATGGACACCATGATAAGTTCATCTTCTTAGTGTGAGATCCGACAACATACTCAACCCCATATTTAAACAAATGGATACTTTTCCGTCAGATAAAATATAGCCTTTGTTGTACAAATAAGTGCATTCCCAAACAATTTTTCACATATATCCAATCGTATCACATCCAACTCTACTTCATCAACAAAATTATAATTGATAGAAAACTTAATTTTTCACACTTCCTGCTATTTAGAATCTTTAGTATTTATCAGTATATCTAAAACTAAGAGGGTATAGTTTGGGAGCTGTAAATAGAAAGTTTCCAACTTAACTATCTTGGTGAAATAAGATTAATCAAAAAGAATCTTAATCAAACAATGCATCATTCCTTTTGTATGTTTTGAAATGACCCTATATGAAACAATCTACCTTTGCTTTTCCTGCTGAGTCATATCGATTATTTTGCATTACTTGAAGAGCTATACCTTGCAACCTAATTATTACTCTGTGTCTCATGGCTGTGATTTTCGTCTCATCACTAGAATCCGATCCCAAATCTTGTACAACATTCGAAACCGTCTTTGGCTTCCCTTTATTGTTGCTGCTAAACTTTTTGGGTATTCTTTCCGGATGAAGCTTCCAATAGTGGTCTTCATCATGGCCATCCTTGAACAGTGTTTACATGTGAACTTTTCCTCCTTCACCGTAGCATTCTTTCTGCCTTGCCTTTGAAATGCTTCTTCCTTTTATCTCCCTGGCTGAACGTATTCTTGAAACCCTCATGAGATCCTTTTTATTCCTGCTTCCAAATGCGTAGCCCCGAACACAAACTTCATCTTAGATTTGTGGGGTTAAACATAAGTACAGTGTGCCTCAAATAACTATGCAAAGCACCAATATATTTTGAGCAATGTTTCCTATGAACACAAATCAACTCCCAAAAACAAAGCACGCCTCCCAAACTCTTGAGCAAAACTTGTACATTCTCAGTCCCTTTTTTTGTTTAAAATTCTTCCAGACCTCATTGTTGCCTTTTTGCTTATAAGCTAATGGAGTTAAAATTGTTTCTTAATTTCACATATGAAGTCATTCCAAGAAAGGCAAAATTTTTCCATTCTTTTTAATTTTCTTGTGTGTCTTAGATTCCCACCAAATAAGCAACAGCTTTTCATCTAATTTTAATGAAGCTAACTGAATTTTTCTTTCAACATCTTGTATCTTTTTGTATTCTAGAATAAACTTCAATTTTCCTTATTCAGTTATCTAGCTTTTCAAAGATTAACTTCTCCATTATAAATTGGTAACTCAAATTTATATCAAGCTTAATGAAAGAATTTGCTAAGGAGTTTTACCATGCCCATTGGGAAGATGTTTCAGCTGAAGAAGAAGAAGAAGATGAGGATGATGATGGAGGAGGAGAGGGTGGTGTGGAGAGAGCACCATTCTCCATTTCCGCCGGAGTCTTGTCACCACCGCTTCCTTTATGCATTGAAGGGTTATAACCTCGCGACATCACGTGTCACCTGCAACATGACTCATCATATCTCTCATTTGCATGAGAGTCTGCCCGAGATCTACTTCTTCATCTGGAAAACGTTCATGATCTTCATCTCCGCCACACTTGGTGAATGTCTCTACAACTCAAGGTGAATGAACTGCTTCCTCCTCGCTGGATAAGAACTTCGTCTACAAGTTGACCTTCTCTCAGAGTTTCTAACCTTGTGACGAACAAGTTCTGCAAACAATCAAGTCTCTCAAAACCTTGCTCTCGATACCAACTTGATCTATAAAATGAAGAAGACTTGATAACCTTGATTAAATTAATTGCAAGTGAAATGTTATAAAGTTTAAAGCAAACCGGATCAATTTTGGCAGCTTCACATAATAAAGGATTACTATAGAAATAAACATAGAAGATAAATCATTGAACACGACATAAACAAAAATAACTTGATAAAGGAGTTCAATCTCACTCCTGCCCACTCCGGGCTACATCTCCTGGTCCAGCCTCCAAATGGATCTTTTATATTAAATTGCTCAAAGTGCTTAAAAACATGTCTTACAATGCTCAAATCAACAAACTGACTGCTTCAATGGCGTCGTAGCGTCCCAAAACTCCTGTCTGGGCTCTTTCGGCACCTGAAACGGTCGAAAAATGAAGAAGATAGCCTCCTTGAAATTCTCCCCTTCAACTATGTTGTCTCTGGTTCTACAATTTGCACCCTTGTGCTTCAAACCTAGCACACACGCTCTTAAAAGCGTAAAAACCAAGACCCGTACGCAACCGTGCATCGGTCCAAACCGTAGAACGGTTAGGGAACCTCCAGCCCCTAACCGCCCCGACACTGGTTCATATGGCCATGGGACCAAAGGCGCGGCATAAAAGTAGTTTGTCCGTTTTAAAACTCCCGCGCGGTTATACACCGACCAACCACGGGTTACATATATAAACCAAAGGTTAATAAACCCCGCGCGCGTTAATATGCAAACTTTAACATATATATGCAATGTTATATTTAAATGTATTGCAATATACATTGCACGCGTTTTAATATTACAATGTGTTATATATAATATAGTCCGTGGACTATTCAAACCCGCGCCATATCATATGGTTATATGTGTTACAATGAAACCATGGGTCGGGGCATAAGCCCCGGCTCGCCCCTTTTTCCACATAGCACAAAACCCAAACATAAATATATATGCGCCGGGATACATAACAAGGAATATGTGCGGGACTATTGGCTAGCGTAGTGTTATGAAAAATTTGGTGTATGGAGAGGTCCGGGGGTCGAACCCCGCGGCCTCCAAATCCTTTTATACAAACACAAACATATAGGCCAACCACATAGTGACACGTGTCAGCATATCACTGGTCAACGAGCATCCAACCAAACTGCGCCACATCACCAATACGCCACATCATCATGATGGTACGGCCCTCCACGTGGTCGTACGGACTATACGGACAGGTACAGTCAGCATCCCAAATTTTTTCCCTGTTTGACTTGGCGGTCAAATCGCGATATCTCCTCCATACGGACTCCATTTGCGAAAATAAATATACTGCCGGAATCAGGAAAACGAGACGGACGCAATGGCCCTGTTTTCGTCTCAATCCAAGCACTTTGAAAATTGAGCAAAATTTGATCCCCTGATCAGGAAGTGAATCGAGTGATGTATGATAAAAATGAGGCCAAGCGAGCCCTACATGCTTGCAACATGTACAATTTTTTTCAATTTGGCAGCATGAGAGCCAAAAGGAGATTATTGAATCTCCTAATTGGCTACTGGAACTTGGATGCATAGGCATTTATTATTGTGAGATAGTATTTTACCATCACGGTTGAAGATATTTACTTCATTACCAGCTTATCGAGGAGAGGGGAAGTACTAAACGTCCAATATTGGGGAAGCGGCTGGAGCAACAATGATTTTATCCATGAGTACCGCATCACTAGCACCGAGAATAGTGGATCACAAGTGCCAATTAAACAAATAACCAACTTGAGCCTCCAATTCATTCTATTCACCTTGGTTTGGATCGTGGGATCCAACTCTTTACACTTGGCATTGTGGGCACAAATTCATTATGGGTTTAATGCTTACGCCCCACAATTTATGACTGTAGTACCACTATGCTGAAAAACATGAAGGCACAACTGAAAAAATGAAAGATTGGGAAATAAAAGAACTTCTACTTCAGGAGTGTCCTATGTACTTTCTTTTTCAAGTGGGTGCCCATGATGAGCCTGTGTACATAGATACAAGGACACTTGTGACCATGGCCATCCATGGTCCATTGCAGCAAGCTTATATCTATTTTAGGATGTGGACAAATGTCCAACCCCTTCGACAATGACTTCTTTGGATGGTGGGAGCGAAAAAATCCCTTTATCGAGGATTACCCATATGTGGGTATTGACTTCGCCAATGTTTCGGTCATCACCCCTGATGGAGACGAGCTTCAGGACATAGGTAACCTTTCATTTTGTTTTATTTAATTTTTATTTTTTATAAAATGTAGAAACTTATCTTTTTGTGAGATTCAAAATATTGACAAGTAATTTTCTTTCTATGCAGACAAAGCACCCGTGAGACCAGCCAATATCCCGCGACATAGCCAGCAAGGCAGAAAGGAGGCAAGACCGAGGGATGATGCAACAAAGTATTTTCATAGTGTGGGTAGGAACTCCGAGGCTCTCATGAAAAATGTTCCTATGACGACTATTAACGACCTCCCCATCGACATGCAACGACATGTCATAGGAGTACACATGTCATGGGTCTGATTGTTCCATCATTTGGCCAACACCATAGTTTGTTATGATAGGGTGCACCGACCTTAGGGCTAGACATACTATGTACTCATAGAAATTTTTTGTGCTTGTTTAAAATTATATGACTTTCATGGGATAGGAGGCCCCATACTTTGTACTGTGATGGATATCATTTTGATATATATATTAATTTTTGTGCATTATATACATTTTGTGTTTTTACTTTGCAAAAGTATATATACATGTATCTGTGTGTGGTTTATTTTATTGATGATACACATGCCAAACTAACACATAATTAGCATAAGCATCATTTAACTCATTATCTCTCATAGGAACATGCTCATAAGTATTGAACTCAAAAGAACATTCTAGATGACGTACCCTAAGGAAAAACCATAATAAAACCGGATCCCGAACTCGATATACACCATTTAATTGTGAAACAACCAATTGTGAATCCATGAACACTTGAAGGTGATAAATACCATAAGACAATGCATCTCGTAAAAGATCAATGGAAACACTATAGTCAACAACATTGTTGGTATTTTTCCTGAGATACGCACCTCCAACGGACAATAACTGCCTAGAAGGAGAATAAACCACCCAAGAAACATATTCTAGGTGTCAATTATGGTAATTGGCGCCATCAACGAACCCAAAGTAAATCAATGAATGCTCAAACATCTGCAACAGAGAAAAAACACATCAATTACTAATGCAAAAAAAGACCAAAATGTAAACAAATCTTTGTACAATATAGACACTAAAATACAAGAGCGCTAATGCTCAACCCTCAGGGCTAAACATATTACTTCTTCAATTAGATCCCTTTTCTGGGCTCCAACATAACATTGTCTTCAAAATCAGTGAGCACGTATGATCCTTTCTCTAAAACCTGTCTCACGACATACGATTCAAACCACATAGGGTTGAACTTTCCTTCCCCCAAGACATGTTTGTCCTAGTTGTAGAACAACACAATATATTCCTCAGAGAACACCCTGGGATAGACAGACTTGTCGTACTAGGATTTGAATCATTTCTTATGTGCTTCATTCTCTAAAGCTCCATCTCGATGTTTCTCCTAGAGTTGTTCAAGATAAACTAGGCATTCTTCAAGCTAATTTGTGTCTGAAAGGAGCTTGAATACTATTTTAAGTGAAGGAACTTCACAATCAATATGAAAAAATACTTCCACTCCATGAATGATTTGGAACGGTGAGAAACTATTGGAAGTTTTGACTGAGGTTCGGTGAGCCCACAAGGCTAGGTAAAGGATCAACTTCCAGTTGGTGTAGGATGAATTCACTATTCTTCTTAGAATCATTTTTAATGATTTGTTTATGGCTTCAAACTAACCATTATCCTGGGGATAGTAAGGAGACGAGTGTTCCTTCCTAAACCCCAATTTCAATGTTAGTTCCTATATCATTCCGTTCTGAAAGTGACTTCCATGGTTAGTGACAATATCTCTCAAAACCCTGAACCTAGAGATGACCTGATTGAAAATGAAGATTGTTGTTGTCTCTCCATCATTATCAAAAGTTGGCATAGGATTGACCCACTTAGTGAAGTAGTCGACAATTACGATAATATAAGATGACCCCTTGCCAAGTCCAGGTTGAATGTTATAAAATAAACCCCCCACTTGGTGAAGGGGCCAACAATGATGATAGGAAACATAGGATAAGGATGTGCACACATTTTCTTAGAGAAAATTTGGCATGGATGACACCCTTTGTATGCTTCAACGCAATATTTGAAAATCGTCGGCCAAACATATCCTGCATGAAAAATTTATTGGGTTGTTTCCAACCCATATAAGTGACCACCACATGCTCCACTATGTCAGTCATTTAAAATAACCTCATCTTTTTCGAGAGATAAGAAACACCTAAGGATTGAGTCCAACCCTCATTGATACAAAGTGTCAGTGATAATGAGGTAGTTATTTTCCATATGGAAAAGTTGTCATTTCTCATCTCTCGAGAAGTTTGGAGGGAACATCAGAGTTTGGAGATATATAAGGATATTCTTGTACCACAGATCAGATGAAGAGATGAGGAAAATGTGCTCATATGAAAATGAGTCTATTGTTTCTCCTTCCTAGTTCTCAACTGGAAAATATGAGATCAATTCAACAAAATATTTCTTAGACTTTGTAGATGCAAATTCCAAGTCAAACTCTTGAATCACAACAATCCATTTGTTATACTTACCAATAATAATTCTCCGAGTCAAAACATATTAAAATGGATTGATAGAGGTGACGATGGTTATATTCCGTAATAGAATGTAATGTGGAGTCACTAGAAATCATGAAAATATTCCAACACTAGTTTCTCCACGTGAGAATATATAATTTCAAGACCCATGAGAGCACAACTGAATTAATGGATGATGTGCTCTTGGAGCTCATCATCCTCCTGAACTAGAACTATGCCACTTGAAGAATCTATTGCTGCCAAATAAAACAAATAGTCTTGATTGTAATTTAGGGGAATCAACAATGGTGTCGAAACCAACTCCTTCTTCAAAGAATCAAAAGAACCTTGTGCAACTTCCTCCCAACCGAATGGGACCCCTTTCTTCAAAATGTGCATAAATCCCTTTGTTATATTAGCATAGTTTGGAACAAAATTCCTGAGGAAATTTTCCTTTCCTTGTAGAATCTGAAGCTTTCTAACTATATGTAAGGGAGGAAACTGAGTTATTGACTCAAACTTTAAAGGGTCAACCATGATCCGTTTTTTCAAAAATATGAATCCTAAAATATGACCAGAGGTCACACAAAAAATACACTTGTGTAGATTCAATCAGATCCTATAGAAACGATATCTTTCGAAAACTAAACGAAGGTGTAAGAGATTCTAGGATTTCGTAAGGGCATCGAAGGGCTCCTGGGCTCACTCATCCCATATGAAGGAAGTATCCTTTTTCAAGAGATGCATGAAAACCTTAGTGATATTGGAATATTTGTGTATAAAGTGACGTAGGAAATTAACTTTTCCCTATAAAACCTGAAGTTGTCGAATATTGTGCGGGGGAGGAAATCAAAGTATTAACTCTACCTTCATGGGTTCCACCATGATCCCTTGCTCAGAAAATAAAAAATGAAAAAGGAATCCTAACCTAACATAGAAGATGCATTTATGAGGTTTTAATCAAATATGGTAAATGACAACATCTTTCAAACACAAGACAAAGTTGAGCCGAATGATCCACTCTCTTGTGAGATTGAGAAACAAGGTCATCTGAATAAGCCTTGACTATATGTTTTAGGTCATGGAAAGAAAATTTCATAGCCCGCCTAAAATTCACTCTGAATTTTTTAAGGCCGAAAGGAATTTTGCGGTATGCAAACGCACTCAAAGGACAAATAAACATCGGCTTATGCTTAGCCTAAAAACCCATCAATAAAAGAACATATTTCACTCTTGACTCACTCATCAATAATATGATCAATAAATGGTGTAGGGAAAATATATTTACGACATGATTTATTCATATCCCTGGAATTCAAACACACACAGATGGTTCCTTGCTTCTTATCCACATGAACGAGATTGGATATCCATTCAGTCAAGGGAACCAGGTAGATGAACCCATCATTAAGAAACTTCTCCACCTCTACCTTGATGGTGGGGTCCTTCTTGGGATTCAAAAGTCTAATTCATTGTCGAACTTCCTTAGAATTCAGATAAGTCTTGATTTCGTGTTCCACAATATCAAGGTCTATCCCTAGAATTTCTTTATATGACCAAGAAAATACGACTCGAAATTCCTTAAACGTTCTCAACCTTTCTAAGGGTTCGATATATGTTGATCGAAATGGTAGGAGAGATATTTCCCATGTTCCCTTTGACATATATGTCATTCTTATCCAACAGGACCACGATGTGACCAACAATCTTTCTCATGGTGGACCTAAACTCATCTCGTTCGATCCTTTCAAGATCTAGGAGGAAATAATATTTGTGGTGAATGTCCTCCCAAGGCCTATTAGGACTAGTCATGGCCTCTAATATCGCTTCATCTGAAGGAAAAGTGCCATCGAGGAAATCATGTAAACTAGATGAGTTTACTGCCCAAATGGGCTCTAGGACAAGATTCATCTCTTTCATCTTTGAAGAGGGAGGATCTGGGTCTGCAGGGGCTTCATGGATAGCTTGATATGAAATATCAGCTGCAGATAATGACATTTCCATTCCAATGTGTGAATGAACTTCATAAAACGCATTCAAAGAAGGTAGAGTCCATGGATCATTGAAATATGAAGTGTATAATGAGAGAGACCTCAATAATGATGAGGATTCACCGGAAATGACATTAATATATGAGATTGGTGCCAAGAAATTAAAGGTTACCATAAAGTAACGATACATTATGACACCAATGTTATCAATTTCCTTCTAATAATTCTCGATAATGGGGACCGAAGGTCCCACCGATGTAGAGGAAATGGAGCGCGAGAAATATAACTAGTCGATTGTCACAATCTTCCCTTCACGAGGAAAGAATAAAAAATGAAATACTGACGACATGAAAACTATGATAGTGTAAATCCAATTACACCCAATAAAATATTGTAGTCAAGGGGTGCATCAACCACCTTGACCTTGATCGTCATAGTTTTACCACCTAAATGGACCTGAAAAGCAAGGAAGATACCATGGGGTTTGAAAGAATTCCCATCAAACATAGTTAACATAGCCATTGAATAATAAATCTAGGGAGAGCCAATGTATTTTCAACAATATAAAGACATCACAGACATCGAAGTACCTTCATCAAAGAAAATATAGTTAATAATTATATTCGTACATTACACATGTATTTGAAAAGCAACATGGTAAGGTAAGTAAGGTTGGACATCTGCCACATAGAACTTGATAAATTTTGAGCCACTTGAGTCAAGAGCCCTTGCTACGGGGAAAATTCCCCTACTCTGGGTCTAGGTACAGACAGAGCGTTGACTTCCCTTAAAATAGTGTTCTACCCTTAAGCTACCCCAAAAATATCTAAAATGAATGACAAGAGAGAGGAAAGAAGTTCAATGGGTGCACCTTTAGTCCTTGAAATTGGCGTAGACCTCTTTTTCTTTTTAAATCTTCCTAGATTGCAGGTCTCCTCTCAAAGTTGACCTGCAAAAAATTAGGAAAATGATGCTACAACACATGCAATCTCTACTTATCACTTTCAAGGTTCAGATATAGACATAAATGAATAAATCAATAAAAGAATATAGAAATAATGTTTTGCGACAAGAATGAACTCTTTTATTCAATGTTAAGATCAAAAGGATTACAATCTTTGTCAACAATCATTCCATGAACTAGGTTTGGGCTCCTCTATCATGGATCCAAGTGCATCAATCCCACGCTCTCTTATCACAACCAACTTATCACTTGGGAAAGGTGAAAGGGTTGTATAAGGAGAAAGGGTTGGAGGGGAAGGTTGAGGCCAAAACTTGTAATAGGATGTAAAAATTGGGCTAAGAAGGGGAGGGAGTTTGGAAAAGTTTTGTTATTCTCTTGTTTTTCTTGTCAAATCACACCCCAAGACCTATTTTTATATGAGAAAAATATGGTTATTCAGTTTGGGGATGAGATACAAGCATTAAAATGGTTGGGAAACCCTCTATAGCCCATAAACTCTGCTGAATTCCTTTCAATTATATACTTTTTTCAACTTTTGGAGGTAAACATGGGATAAATAGCATGTAGCTCCCATATGTATGCAGGCTAACTAGCATGAAACACATGTGTGTACGCGGGCTATTAGTTCAGCAGGGCACATACACTTTTCAAAAAATAGTCTTTTAGGAGGAATCCTCAACAATATTTTGGCAAAGTATCTAAGTGGAAAGGCCAATGTCTTGTATGCATAGGTAAGGAATTTTTGGACTATAAAATATTCCCCCTAATGTGTGAGTTCAAAAGAGAAACTGATAGCCGAAATACATTACAATATCTTTACATTGTGGGAAGGCATGGAGTTTAGTGAGCCCGAGATGAGTGTTTGTGAGTGTGTCATCTACAAAAATAATAATAATGTCTCTGAGGCAGGCATACCCATGCTCAGGATGAGATAAGCATGGTTTCCAATCAAGTACACCACATATCCATGTCACATACAACTACTAGAAAAAATATAAGTGTCCATATAAAGTGAAGCCATGAGAAATATATAATGGATCTACATATCAAGATCATCTAATGATATACAAGTAAAATATGATATGCATCTTCAAGAAGAATGAATGCATGTGGCTGTAGATGAGGACTTCATTGCTCGAGAAGTAACTTCAAGATCTTCAAAAAATCAGGTAGGAGTACAATAGGAGTGTAAGATTCACTACTTGGAGGTATTTGACATGTTGTCAGGGAAAGACTGTATGATCTCGATCATAAAGCATAAATATTCAATGATTTTGAATCCAAACTTGACTGTACTCTCAGGATGGTCGACTTATGAAATTCAAGAGATACATTGAAAAATGGCTGACTCAGGTTGGATAAAACTTCCCATGGATAAAGCATCAAAAAATGATGTGACTCGGGAAGCATGTATTTGACATAAGTCTATCATATAGAGCACTGGAAACTCTCTTTGACATAAGTCTATCATATAGAAGGCATCACAAACTCTCCATATGTTTGGAAGAGTAACCAAACAAAGGAGGACACAACTCTATGTAACGAGAACATCTTCCTAAGGTCATACTAGATCCAAATTCTTAGCGAACAAATAAAAGGATGTGCTTTGTCTAAGGATGACTCTCTTGCTACCAAAAAAAGAGAATGCATATCATGTCCCCTCTTTTGGAATATTTGATTTTTTTTTGTCTTTTTCAAATTTTTAATGATCTTGAAAAAAGAATAAAAGAATGCTACGTTACAAAGGAGGAACGAGTGTCACGAGCAAGCAAAATAGTTTCAAGTGCATGGAACATACTGATGCTTGGTGCAAGGAGACATGTGTAGGATAAGGAAACTTGGGAAAATTCCTCCATGGGTCAAGGTGTCAAATCGCGAGGGAAAAATTGTTGCAAGGCTTGAATTTAAGGAATGCTTTGAAGGTTCAGTTAATAACAACATGAAGTCGACATTAGGACAAAGATGCAAGAATGAGACATGCGATGTGATTAGGTATGACACAACAAGACTCCTTCTATGTGAAGTTTTATGAGCCTAGAGAAGGTAAGCTCGATGGTTTTTCACATTTATACAGTCTGAAAAACACTAAAATAAGACTCCAGAGTGTTCCTTTTTCGTAATTAGTCCAGTCGGTTCGAAAAAGGGTTAAAATTATACCAAGAGGATGTCTCTTCAAAACAATTTTAACGATTTTGACCGAGACAAGAGCACTCGACTATCTTTTCAACTTTAAGGAGTCTGAAAAGAGCTTAGCTATGGAATCATAACCTTTTTCTAAGTTTAGTCTCCATAGCCCGAAAAAGTATAAAATATAACTTAGTAGAAATCTCTCAGCGAGACATGTCTCCCAATGAGTACCTTTTTCCTGGATAATCTATTCGTTGGAAAAAGGGTTAAACTTATGCCAAATAGATATTCCTTCTGGACCACTTAACGAGTGTGAAAGGAACAAGGTCACTCGACCATATTTTCATATTTAGGGAGTCTGAAAAGAGATTAACTATGGACTCCGAGGGTGTTCCTTTTTCATAAGTAATATCCAAGGCCCGAAAAAGAGATAAACCAAAACCAAGGAGAGTGGACCTTTTTCGAAAATTTAGTCCCTCGGGCCTGAAAAAGGGTTAAACGTATGCCTGAGAATACTCTCCTAGAGAACCGAAGATCCTAAGGCATACCTTTATTCATAAATTAACCGTCCAGACCAAAAAAGGGGTAAAAAATCGTCGGACAGATGTGCCTTCAAATTTTATTTTGACGAGGGTGAAGGACAACAAGATCGCTTGGCAGTATTTTCAATTTTAAAGAGTCTAAAAAGGGATTAAAGAAGACTAGAGGGGGGATTAGTTTCTTAAGTAATCTAAACGAGACCAAAAAATAATAAATAATCTCTTGCTAGATGTTTCTTTCAAAGTTTAAATGAGCCTAAAAGACAAAAAACCATGCTCTTAGGGAGTCCCTTGGGTATAGGCCAGAAAAAGAAGAAGAAGAAGTATGAGGATTCAACACAAAGTCATGGTGGGACTAAATAGGAATCTCGTGCCTATGGAGTACTTCAACATGGGCACCAAATGGAAAACAAGGCTCTAGTTAGGATTCCCATGGAAGGAAGGCTCTACCATATAAAGTATGACACACTTATCACCAAGGAAGGTTAGTGTGACAATTTAGTGGGGTCGATCCTAAGGCTAAATGAACTAGGAAACAAATAATGCAAAAAATGCAAGTAGGGAAAAAACTAGCCTATATGCCACTTTCAAGGTCAATACCTATCAGAAAAGATCAATATGATGAAAAAATGTCAAAGAAAAATGTCTCCAAGATCCTGCATCTAAGGCCAATAACAGTTATCCAAAAGTTAATAAATCCAATATAGATAGAAACTTCAGAAAATAAGAGGTGCTACTGAATAAAAAATTGAAAACAACAAACCTAGACTATACAATATGTACAAGGCACCACATATCCTTATGGATCATCCATAGTGTTGGTTCAGGTAGAACTCACTGTTAGGCTTTGACCAAGATTCTCTTCGATAGTCAACATGGAAAGTATCCCAACAGGGAAGAAAACATAAAACATGGTGTAATTATTTCCATGGTATAGAATCGTTGTCATGTATTTAAGGATAGCCTCATCCGAAGGTAATTCAAAACCCAAGAAATCACGTGAACGATAAGGGTCGATATTCCCAAAGGGTGAAGTAAACTGACCATATTCCATATGACGATGGAGGTTTCGGTTAGGGTTGGAAGAGTCTATCAATGAAGAATCATAAGCACAAGGGCTTGAGGATCTACAAATAGGGAGATCAGAATCAAAAGGAAATTTGAGATCACTTGGACCAAGAGGGGGAAGCAAGGGATCCCATCCCCCCATTGGATACACTAATGGATCAATTGATAAGACCAAGTCTCGAGAAGGAAAACATGAGTGAACATGTTCCCTCTCAAGAGAAATTGAAAATCGAGGATAAGACACCACATAATTTACCTCTAGTGGGGTAGAGTCTACACGAATACTAGGAACACATAAAGGGTCATACTCAACTAATGACAAATTAGGATGGTGATTATCAGATGCTAACTAGTCGGTAGTGACAATGATTCCATTGTGAAGGAAATGCATCACCAAGAATAATGTAGACACCACACCGTTCATAGCATATACATAATCACGCTCGAGAAGCATATTGAAATATAACGGGCCTTGCACCACTATAACATCAACAAGGATAGTCTTCCCACCTAAGGAGATAGGTAACTGAGGAAGAATCCCCAAATAATCACTAAGGCGTCTGTTAAAATCCAACAAATCATGTTATGCAAACCCAAGCCGAGGAGAACCCAAAGCTTGCCAAGCTAAGGAGGATAAAATAATTGTAGAGGTTCCTTCATAAACAATACATCAGTTAATGTTTCTATAATTAAATTCAACCCTTATTTGAAAGGGTTCAAAAGAAGGAAGAATAGGCTCAACAAGGTCATTCCAATCAAAGGAAACCATCCTAGGACTTGGAGGGGGTGTGCTCGAAGTGAGCGGAATTACCCCTTATTCTAAAAGTACTAAACTAGAAATGCTAAAAACATAGTTGGTAGAAACATCACTCCTCATGAGAAAAGTGGGATCATCCAAATATTGCATTAGCATGACCACTTTGGCAGACTCAACACTCTCCAAAAGAAGAGTAGCATCAACCGAATGTTGCATCGGTGTGACCAATTTGGTAGGCTCGACACTCTCCAAGAGAAGAGTGGGATCCACCGAAGATTTCATCGGCACAACCACTTCCTCAACCACTGGTTGAATAGGTTGCAAGAAAACATGGTCTGAAGGTGCATCATCCCCCAAGAGAGGAGTGGTATCAGTCGAAGATTACATCGACATTAACACTTCATCAACCAAAGGCTAAATAGACTGCGAGGAAACCTCAAAAGACTCATAATCAAAAGAGCTTGTAGATAGGGACCATAATCTTCATGCCTCTAGAAGGCCAAGGAATAAATGAGTAAGGTGATCTCCCTTGCAAATATTACAAGGGAACTTAGGCTTACATCCTATCCATATAGTTTTATAAATAGAATAAATTCCCCCAACATGACTAACAGTGGCTGGTTACTTGTCCTCAACATGAATCACAGAGGTTTTTGACATATCACTTGTATGATTCTCATTGACGATACTCATTCCCCCAACATGAATTGTAGTGGTTAATTTCATATCTCCAACATGAAATGCATAGGTTGGTGATTGGTCGATAACATGACTTGCAGAGGCTACTGACCTATCACCAATATGACTAATAGTGACTAGACCCTTTCCCCCAATATGACTTGCAGAGTTTGGGTGACTTCCCTTAGCCTAAGTTGTAGAGGATGGGTGTTGGTATTCAACATGACTTGTAGAGGTTGATGACTAATCTCCAACATGAGTCATAGAGTTTGGTGATTTATTTTTCTTATTCTTCCTCTTTCTATTTCGTTTAGAATTACAGTTACTAGTAGTTATACTCTCACCAGAGAAGGAAGAAGGAGGAGGAGAAGACTGTGTCGACGAAGGAACATCAACATGATGTCCATGACCTAAGGTTCTTAACTGAGAAGCGTCAAGAGAATTAGGGACATTTGGAATCATACCCAACCAAATTGGCAGTCCCACATTCATCCCAGGAATGTACAACGTGGCCATAAAAGGGACACCAACATTTCCAAAGAAATGAAAAGCACAAGAATCCCCTTGTGAAGGGGTTCCTTGGTTGGTATCATCGGTAACTTTTTCCATGAAGATATTATGCACAGGTTCTTCCCTTGCGGGATCATTCAAGTCCATAAAAGTCTCACACATTGACTCTAGTGAACCAGTGGTATAAAAAACAATGCCTATAAAGAGGTAGCTCCATATTTCTAAGAGGAATACCTAAATGTACTCACGATCGACGGAGTGGTCGATCTACCACCTTAGGTCATAGAACCAAAGAAATGACTGACTAACTCACTATGGAAAACTAGGGAGCATAGAGCATACCACTAAGAAGAAAATCCTAAAAGGATACAAACCAAACAAACCACCCTTCTGAATGCTTCTAAGCCAAGGAGATGAAGTCTTGATCGTCCAAAGCATTCACAAATGCAAACGACTGGTGAGGAGAAGAAATTACCTAGACCTTCAACCAACGGTCCCTTCGGGTGTCTCCCAGAGAGTACAAAGTATGCCTTAGGTACCGTGATACACCCCTTGCAGTCACATGTGTGTCCACCTATATAATGGAAACTAGGCCACCAACTCGTAATCAACAACTAGGGGATTACAGTCAATATTCGGGCGAGTGTATGGGTAGGGTAACTAAGCCTGAAGATCCTCCTGAGGCCTGAATCACAACAGGGATAAAATAATTCTTACAGGACCTTGGATAGATCCAAGTGTCTCAAAGGTATGACACAATTCGAGTGAGTAACGCTACAGGATTAACCCCCAATACACACTCTCCCAAACGCTTTGTCGGGATCAGGAGTGGATATCTCCATCACCGTCCTCCACTTGGCCTTATGTTTGACTCATGTGTTAGAGGAGCTTCCCGGATTGAGTAATTACAAGATGGATTTTTCACACCCTAGCACAAACACCTAAGCTAATTTTTGGTTGGCCTTGGAGAGTTTACCTGTCCACACCTAATCGAAGGCCCTAGCCTAAGATATTGGTAAACCCTATAAAATGTGTTAGTAATATATTTTGTATTAGCACATTCATTTTAGGGGATTTTCTTACTCAAGGAACGAAAGTGAAACTTATGTTGTTAGAGACTCTTGTGAAAAAGAAACTAATTAGAACACTAGAAAATAAGACTTTACACTAATTCTACAAATGAAAAAGAGTTTCAAGCAAAAAGCATGAACAATCCTTCAAACATAAAATGCAATTTTTTCTCCTTTCAATGCAAAATGTACAATGCAAATTTCGAGTGAAACAAAAGAGAAAATGAAAGGATTTTATTTCTTATTTTTTCTTTTGAAACTCTTTCGGGATGAGAAGAAAACACAACACTATGCTAATTTCTTTTTCTTTTTCAAATAACAATGCAAAGCAATGCAAAGAAAGAAAGAGACCTAACTATCCTAAAATAGTAAGTTTTCTTTTTATATTCTCTTTCAATATATAATATAGTACTCGACAAGTTAGGGTTTGTAGGGAGCCTATGGACAAGGGTTTTCCATTTTCTATAGCTATATAATATAAATGTGGGGTCGAATAGTAGTACTCGACCCATTATCTCAAGGCACCAACTAAGGAGTCTTGAATGTACCCTTAGTCATACTAACCGATTACCCAGGTGCTAGAGAGTATCTTCGTGAGTTTTGTTCTTGGTGGCACTATAACATTCAAGTGGTCGATTAGTTAATCGAGGGATGGTTTTAAGAGACCTAGGAGACTCCCGATATACCTTCTGGTGTGTGGGAGTTATGGCCATGTACAAATTTTCTCTGATGTGGTACCACTCAAGGGGTACCAACATGGGTTACATAGGTTTTGTTGGAACACAGTGAGGAGATATGGGGTTCAACATTAATTTTCCAACAAAACCCTAAGATATTAACCCTTTTGGCATCACCCGCAAGAAAGTGAAGTCTCTCCCGAGGTATCTTTGGGGACTATAACAACTAGGTTTTTGCAGTCATGAAGGGAAGAGAGGCATTCATTCCTACCGGTTACTTAAAATCAATTCATTATACTATTCATCATGTGTGCAAAACCATCATATAGCATATTCATCATTCATCCATTAAGTGCATGCAATAACCAAAATAGTAAACAAACACATCACAACAAAACACAAAGACACCATATATAAGGCGGTTCACCCCAAACTGGACTACATCCAAAATGGTAGGCTTCTCATTTTATTATTCAAAATTGTTCCTTACAAAATGTTTGCACTGGGCTCATACATGATATATCAGTTCTAACCAACACACCCTTGTCGTTTGCGCATACAGTGCACACTCAACTCTTCATATCTCTCCCCAAAATATCTAAATCATATCTCATCCATAAAATGCTTAAAAGATACCTCCCCTCTAACTCAAAAACCCTTACATATTTATACTTTTACAATAGGGATTAGCCCATTAAAAAATGTACCAAAAATTCCTAACTAACTTCCTCCTTTCATAGGCACTGCTCCTGAAAATGTGATAAATTCCTTCCTTTCTTCCACACACACCGCTTCTTAGTTGACTTGTTGCATGATTTCCTCCTGTTTGATTCCCAAAACTAGTTCCAAAATTTTGTTCTCCAAGAGGCCCCCAACACTCACCCATGGATCATCCCGAGCCACTTCGGGCCTTCTTCCAGGTCCCCATGAATTTATGGAATGTTTCTCTTGTAGTTGCAACATTTTCCTTTACTTGTGTTTCCTTTTACAAACTTCCCTCTGCTATATATCTAGTAATGTGGGTCTTCATATTATCTATACTCTCTTGCACTGCCTGCTTCACTATGCCTTGTGCAACTGCAAGTTCCTGTGTTACCCGGAATGCTTCCTCCTATAGTGTCTCAATATTCTGTAAATGAGCCTATTGTTCGTCTCTCAATTGGTTTATGTCTAACTATATCTTTGTATTATCCATGATTGTAGTCATATGTTTTTCTAGTGGTAGAGTGATCATTGTCTCTTTAAACTTTTGTGCCTCCTCCAGCGCAGTCTGCAAATTTTTCTCTATTCCTTGCAACTTTTCATTTTTTGTTAGTTGTGTCCATACTTGTGTGCTTTTATCATACAACTTGGTACACTCATCCTCCAAACTATTGATACTTTTGAGTGTTTTCATTATTTTGTTTTCTCTTTTCTCCCTTTTCTCGAGTGGAGTGCTTGTTGTAGTGCATGCTTCTAAGTCTAATATCTTCACACATAATCTTTGAATGGATTCACTGATATTTGACACTTATTCTTCCAATTTAATATCAACTTCAATTGGTATCTCTGGAAAATTGTTGTACACTTCATGCATTTTGTTTTTCAACCTTCCTGCCCTTTGTTCATCCTCATCCCACTCTATTATAACTTTGTTGTATTTTTTCTACAATGATGACTTATCATTTTTCATTTTGGTCAACTACATAGTCATTGACTCTACATGAAAATTTATCTCCTACATAACACTCATTTGCAAACCGTATAACATATTCCTCAACAACTGCGACAAGACTAATTCAATATGATTTAATACTTTTGCTTTCTCCTTCATATCTTTTGGGTGGAAATCTATAGGTCCCGGAGATATATTTATCATTTGGTGTTCTCCTGATACTTCTGATGGATGAGAGATCATCGATATTTCTTTTGTATTCTTGTTGTACTCTCCATATCATCTTCCTCTGTCTGTTTCTCTAGTGATATCTTGGCTTCTTAGAAAATATGATGTAGTGAAGATATCTTCTCCTGCACATACATTCATACATCTCCTCTTGTTTTTTTGTTTCATGTTGAGATGATTCATATGCCACTTCCTTTACTTGTTATCCTATTTTGAGTAAGTCACCTTCTATCAGGGCCTGAGTGACCACTTCCTTGAATGTTTTCCTCTTCTTTCATTGGTGCCCCAATTTGACCTTATCATTTTATTTCCTCTTCTCTCCAGGGCGTGATGTTGTTTTATGCATATCTTCTATTCCATTTCATTTTTCTTCATGTTCTCCTCCTCCTTCTTCTTCTGGATCATTCTCTAGAAGTTGTGTTTCTAGATTCTTTTTTTCTAGTACTCGGGTTTTCCATTCTTCTTCCCACTCATCTATAATCTATCCATCCTCATCTCCTATCACCTTGTTTCTGGTCATCAACCACTATTGATCTATGTCCCTCTTGGCTTGGATATACATATGGTGTCTTCCAACATTGAAATTCACAATCTCCTCGTATGCTTCCACTACTTGTTGTAGTATGTTAAGTGTGTCATGAATTCTCTACCAAATTACCTCCTTGTAAACACAAAAAGTGATGTTATTATCCAATTAACTTTCCTTTTGTGCAATATTCCACAAGTTCACATATCTTGCTTCCAAACATGGTTTATTTGCAAGTCCCATAAATTGAGTTTTTTTCGGCTCCCTCCAAGCCACTAATGCAATTAATATCAATATTCATGCATAATGCAATTTTGTCCCTTTATTTGTTTCCTCCTTGCAATCCATCAAGAACTAGTATACCAAGAACATCACCCTGTTCATTTGTACTCCTATGACACACTTCTCAACTTCTACTATTACACCCATTGATACTTGATCTTTGCAGAATTTCGTCATCAACTTATAGGCTAAAACATTTTCCATGAACCTTACAGTATCATCATTAATACTTTCATTGTCCAAAACAAACACTCCTCCATGTGTGTCATACTTATCCTTCATCTTCTCTGTTGTGAATTTCTCCTTATATTTTTTAGTGAATAATGAAAATGGGTCTTCCCTTGCTGATGGTAACCCTATGATACACACAATTAGTTGAGTGTCTATCGACACAAGCCTATCCAACCATAAAAATCCTCCATGAACACAACTCAATAACAACTTGATGTAGATATGTATCAACATGCTCCTTCCAAAATGTAGAATCTCTAATAGATTTAAAATTCTTGTTTTCTCTAGCCCTTCTACCCACACCCATGGATCTACTGCAACTTCTAGTGAATCTGAGCTAATTTTTGTGCATATACTTATCTGGTGCTAACTTTGGAAACTTCTTTGTGTCTGCCAAGTCATTGTCGGAAAACTTCAGATATCCTATTGTGCCTAAAATATTTCCTTCAATGATTACCCCCTATGGGATATTTGATTCAACAAGTTCATACTTAGGATCCTTTGGTATCTTAAGTTGCTTCAAATGTCAGCTTCCTGAGTGGCACATAATACTTTGGAAATTTAGTCGGGTTTGGCCATGATGGTGACACTCCTGAGGTTTATTTTAATATAGGTATCGATGTATGCCTAGTGTGTTGTTTATTCTATTGTGATCATGATTCTCCTGTCTTTGATGGCATCATTTCTCTCTGCAAGTAACTCACATATGCAACTTACTTTCTTGGCTCTTTTTGTCTCTCTGAATGCTTGAAACAACAATAACCAGTTTCTATCGACCCCTCATTTACTTTGATATATTGTCGTCAATTGTTTCCATTCTTCTTGGTGCCAAAATTTGCAGTCTAATCCACTTGCATTCGAATTCAATTCTTTTCCTAACTCTTCATTGACTTCATATCCTTCAATGGATCATGCACTCGATCTTCCAGCCTGTCAAAATCATGTTGTAGTTTTTCATTTATGAATACACATCTCCACTATCTCACCATCATGTTTTATCTTTAATTCTTTTCAAGTCACGTATGTTATTTAATGTGTTTCCTACCCTTTGTGCAAATCTTTGTCGTAATTCAATCCTCCTTCCTACACACAATTCATTCCTCTTATCTCTACAACATTTTCTAGTTAATCTCCTTACTAGTTTAATTGTTTGAACAAAACCTTATGCATAATTTTAACCTTTTGTCTCTTGCCTCAAACTATTTTATTTATTTTCTTCTTTTCTTTTTCTTTCTATAATACAATATAATACAAATACTATGGTACACATTCTATGTAGTCAAGCTTATGCACAGAAGCTCGACTATCCTTATATAGTTTCAGTCGACTTCCATTTACCAAACCTTCCATGAGTTCCCCATTCAAATTTTCCAAATACACATAACCTTCCCCTGTCACATATATTATCACATATGGACCTAACCAATGAATATGAAACTTCCCAGGGTTCTTCAAAAACTTGTTATCATAAAGAAACACTAGTTCTCTTGTCTAGAACTTCTTCTTTTTAATATGTATGTTGTTCCATGCTTTCTCGCATCCTTTATAAACTTGCTGATGAAATATTGCAACAAACCGGTCTTCCTCTAGTGCTACTAACTTTGACAATATTATTTCTACTTTTCAAGAATCTGTGAGCTCTATCAACACAACAATACGTATACTTTGCACAATGAAATCCATATGAATAACTACTTCCTGGCCATACACTAATCTAAAAGGTGTATATCCTATGAACTTCTTACATATGGTCCTATATGCCCATAACATTGCAGGAATCCTCAAGTCCCATTCATATCAGTGTACATTGCATACCTTCATCAGTGCATGCTCTAGAAGCTTATTGAACTCTTCCATTGTTCCGTTTTCCTAAGGAGGATACAATGTTCTCTTTTGGTGATGAATATGAAATTCCTTTTTCAAAGATACAATTGTCCTATTTAGAAAATGAGTCCCCTGATCACTCATAAGAACTCTTGGACGTATGAACCTTGTAACAACATTCTCAAATAGAAACCATGCAACTGTGTTTGCGTTGTAATCTCTGACAGGTTCTGCTTCATCCCATCTAGTCTACTATTCTATCACAGTAATGATGTATCTTACTCCTGACCTCTTCTCTAGAAGATTGATCAGTCCAAAAAAATCCACTACCCATTTATCAAATTCTTGCAACATGACTTGGGGTACTAAAGGCATTTCATCTCTTCTGTAGAATCCCCAACTCTCTATTGGGAAATTCCACATCCCAATTATGAATTCTGATACCATTAATTTACTGTTATGTTTTGCATATGAACATAGTTAAGAAACAATCCATAATGATTCACAAACAATAATTACAACAAAGATTCCATAACAGAAAACCCATAATTATACAAAAAATACATAAAATAGGCTCATGAAAGACACTTATCTCATGAAATAAAACCAACTGTGTGCAGACCTTCCATGTTCCTCCTAGCCATAGACCACATTTCTCATAATCTCAGCAGTGGGTCACCCTAGAGCTGAGGATAAACTCTACCTAGGAAAAGGAAGTCTTAAACCAGTCTAAAGTTTTACAATTAGCATCAATTCTCATCTTTAGATGCCAACTCTAGAAACCAACCTATAGTCCCTCATCCCCCACATGCCTATCCCACCCCAATAAGTGTTCCCCTTCTCTGCTCAACAATTCCTCGGCTGCCCCACTTCCCTTCCGGGGCTTCAACAACATATCGTACAGGGAGTCTCAGAGCCCTGTAGTTGTATCTTGGCACCTTGGGAATTAATTTCGAGCAATTCTCTCACCTGTAGATATTTCTCACGGGCCTGAAAACCTACCTCTTCGACCATGGGCCTGACAACTTACCTCTTCAAGCACCGGGTTGAAAAACTGCCTCTTCTAGTTACTGGGTAGATACAACTTCCACGTACAGGTATGGTTTGCAAATGCCCCTACTCGCATACGAAAGAAGAAATATCATCAATGAATGATTGAATGATGGGGATAAATTACTAAATTTCCCCATCTATTTTGCATGTGCCATATGTGACACTTAGCACATAAGGTACTCCCTTGTCCCCACTTTAGAGACTTAGGATATATTCATAGCCTTAACTTTATATTGTAAGGAATATTAATATAATATTATGTTGGGATTAAACCCCCTTAACTTATCCCTTTCCTAGACTCTTAGCCTCCCTTCCCTTTCTAGTGGAGTTTACCCCCCCATATCTCTTGTTGGGTCAGTGTGGAGTAGTGGTGTACTTTTATTAATATATGAGTATGATTAAAAATTACAATATAGGCACACTGGATTTTTAGCAATCCAAGCTCTCCATCCTAATAATCACATAGGCACTTTGGCCTATAATATCCTATCTCACTATCCTATAAAACATATTTACATTTACAACTAGGAATCAACCTGGTGTATTACATTCCTCTCCCCCTTACTTATACACTGTCCTTAGTGCATTATATACCATGTACAATTCAAAATTATTCAGAAAGCTCCAAGCCTTTTCTATTGGAAGATTTTTGTCTTCTTGGTGCTCTACTTTCCAAGTACCAATTCATGTATTCATATTGTAGCTGGAATTCATTTGTTCTATTCCATAGAGATGCTTTGGGAAAGAATCCAACACATTGTTCCATTTGACACACCCTTATGATTATAGCTATCATTCCATAATCATCCCTAAGTTGCCTCTTCCTTGTTTCACTCACCCTTCCAGGCTCAGGTATCCCTTCATTGCTACACAGTCCCTCAACGATCCATCTTTCCAAGGATTTCACACACAAGGAGAGCACCAACTCATTACTAGAACCCCACCAAAGTTCTACATTTATAGGGATCTAGTGTCTCCAATAGTAGTTGTTCTTCTCAATAATTGCAACTTCAATACCATCATCTCATTTGTATCACAGACATATAGTCAACATGATAAAATACCATAACAATTTCATTGATAAATTCAATTGTTTTTTTTTCATAAGAAAACTCCACTTTTTTTTTCCCAAAATATGAAATTCTAATTCATAATTTTCTTGGTTGTTGCAATAGTAGGATGCAATATTTATTATGTCTTTCTACAACACCATATTGAATACCACGTTTCCTGCAATGCTTCCATCTTGCATTCAACCAATAGATTATCGGTATTTCCTGTACAATATACTTTCATTTCAATATGTACCAAAATCTTACAAAGTGATCTTAGAATTATCTACACTTAACAATTCAATCACAACTATCAAATAGTTTATTAAATAGAATGAATTTTCATTCTCTGCATATGAATTTTCAACAATTATACTTTTTGTTTCCTAGCAATTTTTACTATGTTTCATGAAATTTGTTGTAGTCAATTCTCATGTGACTACTTGACTTGCAACTTTCATGTTGCAATGTCTAACAGCTCCTAAAATGTTCTCAACTCCATGAGTTAGTAATAGTTGTAACATTTCATCTATTAGTATAACTATTTCCATTAAATAACATATATTCATGCACTCACAAAACACATTCAACAAATGCATTCAAGTATAACAATTTTAGCATGCTTAAGTGAAACTCTACCACTTACTATGCATGCGTGCAACTCTCAATGCATATCTATTCAATGCACATTTGCATTGATTTTCATAATTCTTTATATCTAGGTCATGTATCTCAACATTGGTAATTTGGAAAGTCTTGCCAATGCCTTGACACTTTTTCTATACACTTCCTATTGCATTCTCAACTATTTGGATGCCTTCCTTTTCGACCCAAACACTACACCAAGAATATAATTCTATGGTTTGCATTAGTGTTAACAAAAAGGTTGCATTCCAAACATTATTTAGATGTAGGAAGTTCATTGGATATTTGTGTGATACATAGCCTTTCCATAACCAACCATGTCATGGTATCATACATGACTACTTTTTCTGACATCCATTCCTATAAGAGTGCCATACCCTTTATTTTTTTGGTTATTACCTCGTAACCAAATTAACATGACATGCTACTATGTCAATATATGCATTCAAAAGCTAAGAAGAATTGATAATAATTATAGCCCTCTAGCCTTTACCACACCTAGTGGTATCTTATTCCCATTAATGCATTCAAATAATACAACAATGTGATTTTATAAAATAAATCTAGCTGAGGGAATTCTTACCTAAATTCCGTTAAGAAATTATGTAGCATAAATTTATAAAATGCATACATGCATAGCTTCCACTAAACAAATTTGATGCTACTTGATTAACCGATATTACTAGAAGCTTCCTTCATATGGATGTCTTCCATATGCAACAACATCATCAAAAACACTTGAAATCATGCAATAAACTCCTTCCTAGCACAACAACTAGCATTAGAAACATTCATAATCATATATAGAACAATAGACTACTCCTAGTCTATAACATGTTATATACATATTAACAAAATAAATTTACTAATGCATATTATATGCACTAATACTGCTTCACCAATATGCTCATAAATGCATATGCATTCCATTTTATATACTATGTATGGTTGTCCAACAAGTCATACATAATTTCTACTATAGTAATTGTAGCAACCTATTTCTACCTGTACAACTTTCCTTGTTGTTCATGGCTATCCTTAAGTCTCACTGGATTCATGCATCCCTTTTGTGCTCTCACTGTAATCATTGCACATGATTATTGATGCTCTGATCACTTTTCTAGACAAATCACTCTTGGCTACTTTTGCATTTCCATCCAAATAGTATGTTGATATTAAATTTCAGAATTCATCCTTTTATGGATCCCTCTAACCCAACACATACTTTTCCAAATCACATTTTCATCCATGCTCTCTTATTGAATTTATATCTTCAGTCTCCATTTACTTTTTTGGACCAAAATGGTTCATCCTTTCCTTGACTGAACACTTCACCACTTATGATTGCTTGAAACATTATTTTCTCCTTTCTTAGCCATTTTGTTAACTTGACTTGCATAGTTAATTTCATCATGTTGCAATGCTACACAATGTCTTCCTTTCTAGCTGCATAGAATTAACTAGAAGGATTTCTCATTGATCTTACTTTCCATCATGGATTCCATTGATACTTTCCACCCCTGGAATGTCACTTATGGATCTGTTCCACTTGATATAGATTCTCCTAAGATTTTATTTCTTTTATTCTATACCAAGAATATAATCATTTTCTTCTTCGTGGTTCCTTATTGTTTCCCTTCATAAACCTTGTTTCCATTATCATAAGATGTTCAAGGAAATGAATCCATCCTAGAATCTTTCTTCTTTAGAACCTGATTGCATTCCTCTAGATCCAATTTGTACATAATGAATTTCATATGCATCTATTGGAACTTCTTTAGTATGTACACACCTTTATTGCTTCACCCCTGAATTTATTTCATACAACCATGCTTCCACTGCTATACCCTAACAACAATCATGGAAAGGTTATCTCTAAAACTGTAGGACCAATCTTTGGAGACGTTGTCATTGTCTCCATGTATACACTATGTATTTCTTTATCAAAATACTAGCATCCTGATATATAAATTTGCATAGAATAGGTATTCCCACCATGTACCTCTTTATATTAACATTGTCTTTTGTTAGAATGAATAATATTTCACTACTTCCTCTATTTGAATTATATTTTTTACACCTTGATTTGACTGAGAATTTTGATTTGTAGTAGTGGGTGTCTTGTAGTGGATTCCCAAGCCTTTATGGTTGTACCTTGGACTCATACATGTGGATACCACTTTGCTAAGACAATTTTCTATATTTTATAAACAACCCTAATATTTTCTTGCAACAAATTTATTCTGTAAGTTAATAATTCTAAAAATTATGGTGGAAGTAAGCATACATCAACAGTGGTTAGTTAAACCCACAATACACTATTCTTGTAACATATGTACGATTTTTCCCCTTCATGGTTACCATAATAGTTCTTTCTAATTCCCTATAAATGTTATTGTTCATTTCACAATTATGGGTGATTATATAGACTCATTGGTATAATACCTTTCCAATGAATACTTCCTTTCTCAATTCTGAGTTTTGAGCAAAAATTTATGGCCATTTGAAAACTACCCAAAAAAACTCCAACCAAGTGTAATTTTTAACTCAGCTTATGCACCCTTGCACCCGCGCCTTTGGAAATTTGATAGAATCTCAACTGGGTTTCTTCATAATCATAATTTGGACAATCAAACCAATTTTCATCTTCATCCTAGCTCCAGGATGCTAAATACATCATGTTGAAGTTTCAGGACAATTAGTACTTTTGTCCCTAAATGATACAGGTGCATTATACCTCCTCTTGTTCATTTTCATGTGCCTAGATTTCTAATTTAGATCCATTGTTTTGTTCTATGGATCAATATATTTCCATAGACTTCTCTTATTCCTCAATCTGATTATGGAGCAGGAAGTTATGGCCTTCATAAGTTAATTGGGCTTAAATTTACTCTCCATTACTCAGGCTACAAATCCCTCATCCTAACTCCGTTTGATGAATGTAACACACCATTATAAAGTTTCGAGTAGCTAAAAAATCCGTCCAGGGACTCAAAAATGCCCTGCAAAAACATACCCTGGAAAATACTGACATTTTCCAATAATTTTCATTAATTTTCTGATAACTTTTGTTAGGTAGCTAGAGAGATAGTGGGGGGGGGGAGGGCCATAATACTGACATTTTCCAATAATTTTCATTAATTTTCTGATAACTTTTGTTAGGTAGCTAGAGAGATAGTGGGGGTGGGGAGGGCCATAATGATAATAGTGGATACCATTCAATATAAGGTGGAATATGTCCACTATATTATTAAATAAGGCCCACTATGGTAGTTATATATAATAAATGGGTAATTAGATATAATAAATGTAAGAGGACTTCTTAGAAGGTTCTACTTCTAGAAGATTCATCCTCTAGAATGTTCTTAGGTGATGGTAGCACTATATAAAGGGGTTCAAACAATGTAATGGGACATGAAGAGAAGTATTTTATTTGGAGCGGTAGCTTATTAGGAGGAATTTGCCTCGAAGAGGCAAGTGAACAGGAGAGGATCCCTTCCATAATAGGATCCATTGTATGGTGTCGCCCTACCTCAAGTGTTTGATATAATAAAGTGTGGTTTTCTATATTGTTTCATATATCTTGTGTGGTGATTGTATTCAAATATCTTTGGATCTTTTTTGATATTTTGTATTCAGGTCTTTGGTTCTTACCAAGTTGTATCAGAGAACTTTCCTTGGCAAACATTGTGGGCAAATATTTTTTAATTTTGCATTTTTTTTTCAGAGAATAAAAAAGAGGGCCACGACATTCCAGAACATTTCAGTATATTTCTGTGAAACATTTGCAGAAACAGGTTGTATATCTGATTTACTCTTAGAAAAACGCCCAAGTTGAAAAAAACAATCGTCCGAAAGTGAGTCCGAGAAGTCAAGATATTGAAGTTTTAAAATATGCAATTTTCAAGGTTTTTTCCACAGACGATGGCGTGATTTTTTTTATTTTTGTAGCAGTTGGAGGCTGAATTTTGCCAAACAAATTATAGATCTGAATTCCTCTCACAATTTCATCCAATTTCAAAAATAAATCAGCTAAAATGGAGTCTGGAAAGTGGAGTTATGAACATTTTAAATTCAATAGTTTTTCATGGTTTTTCTGGAAAATGTCGCGATTTTCTGCTGTAATTTATTGTTATATTTTTTGGGTTTTTTCAAGATGGCGGTGGGAGTGCAGAGTTAATAAATTTTCATAGGATGCTCAGATGGATATTTCTTCTCAAACCCTCAAAGAAATTCTAAATATTACTGAAGCATTCAAAGCCCAATTGTTTGACAGATTGGATGACTTTGTAGATGGCCTCACAGATGGCCTCAATGATAGTTTTTGTATTATTCAAGATTCATTGGATAGCATGCAGGAGAGATTTCTTATGGCGGACCTCAGATATGAATATAATCAAGAAATATATGCCTAGTATGATTTTGAGGCCGATAGCGATGATTGGTATATTGATAGTTGTCGTTTNGATAACTCAACTCCACCTTCTGTAGAGAAAATCAATGTCTAACATCAAGAGCTAGTTATGATTACCAGCGTCCAACCTACATATTCTACAATGATATTCTTCCTTCCAGATTCAACATTGACCCTTTCCCACTATGTTGGTGGATATTCTTATTTGGATCCACATGATAGGTGTTAGTATTGGGAGCATCATTTTCAGTTGGTTATTGGGTGCCGATATCTCTCGTGTGGACTTCACATGAGCACTTGGACATGGGACCCTGGTTTACAATGGTGGTTGAGCTACTTCATCATGATGGCTTTGATTTCTCAATGGGACCCTGGTTCTCTAGTCTACTTCAACACTGTGGTCCACACTTATCCATTGGATCCTAGTATATGGTTGTACATCAAGCGTTGAGGACAACGCTTTCATAAGGGGGATGGAATGTTAGGTAGCTAGAGAGGTAGTGGGGGGGCCCAAAGGGCCCACAATGATAATAGTGGAGACCATTCATTGTAAGGTGGACTAGGTCCACTATATTATTAAATAAGGTTCACTATGGTAGTTAGATATA
>SNQJ01S0030532.1:37596-51975 GCA_010110895.2 Picea sitchensis | reverse complement strand
CACACGACACAAAGAACACTACTAGAGGGATCGTCAGATGCAGTTGTCATATCTGACGCACCCACACACACACACATGCAAAGAATATAACACATACCTAACACCTACCACCCTCTGTAAAATATGATCCATCTTGGGGAGGGGGTAATTTTCCTTTAGAGAACACTTTTTGAGATTTATGAAATCAACACATAATCATATCTCCCCACTTTTCTTTCTTATAGGTACTAAGTTGGCTACCTAGTTTGAATACCTCAATGGTACAATAATCTTCGCATCCAACATTCTTTTCAACTCTTTCTCAATTATGGAAATTAGCATGGGATTAAATGTCCTAATATTCTATATGAATGGATTGGATCCGATCTTTAGAAGAATCTTATGCTGGATGATATCAGTGTCAAATGTATTCAAATATTCATAGGACCATGCAAAAATATCAACAAATCTTTTTATGATACTGACATACATGTCCTTTTGTTCTACAACTATTACTTTGGACAAGTTGATGATCTTGGGATTCTTAGTGGTACCAATATTGAAATATGTTATCTCTTCTTCTTGATTCTTCATGGAAACCCCTTGGTAAACATCATTACTTACAAACAACATTTCCAATGGCACTAGTCCTGTTGGAATGTGGTTGGTTTTCAGCTCCACAATATCATGACCAACCACTGTCTTCAACAGATGAGATGCTTGTTGATCTTATAATTCCTCATCTTCACCTTCTTGAATTTCTTGATCAATTGAGATATTGGAGAATTCATGAATGGTGTGTAGAAATCTCTGCATCTCTAAATCATCACTAAAGACTTGTCAATTCTTTATGTTGTTTGGTATGGTAGTTCTATGTCTTATTTCCACCTGATATTTAATATTTGGGCCAATGGGAGGCCTGAAAGTGTTGGAAGCTAAGGCCAGATAATCATCCTTCTAATTATGTTCTCTGGGAATGAAAGAAATTTTTAATGCTAGAAAGAAATTACCGATTAGATCCCATACCTTGTTCCTATATTTCTTGAGCCTCTGTTGCTTAGCTTGATAGATTTTCCTTAATTGATTGACGATTAACTCATAATCACAAAAAAAATCTATACAATCAATGGCCATGTCCTTGGAAGCCCTCAGTCCCAACACCAGGGCTTCATATTCAACTATGTTATTAGTGGTTTCAAACTCCAGCTTATAAGACAGGGTTATTGCTTCTTCTGAAGGGTAAATGAGGAGTATACCTACGCCTAATCTTTCCCTTGATGAAAAGCCATCGAACTACATCTTCCATAATTTGTTTTGTTGACCTGTCAGTGACTAATATTTGCATTGGCTAAATGATATTTCAGGTTCATCATCATTTAAATGAAAGACAAATGAGACAATCTCATCCTCAACAACATAAATTGGGTGATTTCTTGGGTTCTGATGGTCACTGACAATGTAGGCTAACCTTACCTCTCTGTATATCCTCCCATGTTCACCTCCAAACATAGGAATGGTGGAATAAGTGAGGTCCATTTGTAATTATCCTCCAACCTTCTTAGCCCAAGTTTTGGATAAAAGCATACCAAACTTTGGGGGAATGTCTGCTACAACAATGTCCATCAATACACTCTTCATGGGTAATTGTGCTAGAGAAACCACCATATCCTTTATCAATCCCAGCCATTTTACTTTCTTAGAATCAAAGGAGTATAGGTCTTGGTAATGCTTGGTAATATCCAGACCTAGTTCTTCCATAACAAATTTGGGCATGACCTTGTGAGAGGCTCCTGAGTCCATAAGACAATTATGTAGGATCTTATTGTGGACATTCAAATATATATAGAAAGGAGGAGAAGCATCAGAGCCATCCTCAATGTGTGGACCAACAGTAATGGTTGGGTTTTCATCCCACAAACTAATGACATTAGAAGATACACTAGAAAGAGTTGGCTGCAGAAATTTCATGATGGATTTTTTAAAAGGTTCATTTTTTAACAATTTTGTCAAAGGCATAGGGATCTTGATTTTGATCATCTAATGTTCTGGGATGAAATAGTTTGGTGTCTTATCAGCTTTCTTTATTTCAGGGACAACATGTTTTGATGGGGGAGGTGGCTAAGCTTTAGGTGACATACCTTTACTTGGATTTGGCTTGGGGGGAATTTCATCTTGTTTGTTTTGATCAGAGATAGTGGATTTGGTAGCCCCTGCTCTCATCCTCAAATCATATTTCTTCTTGGGTTGGCCTTGAATAACTCCCTCCACCCCTATCTGATCATCAAATTGATTTGACAATTGTGCTACCTCATATTCATGCTGTGTTAAGTGAGTGGTATAGTAATTTGTTTCATTAAAAATCACAATAGTATCATCCATAGCATCATTGTCTGCATCCATCTCCTTAATATTATTGCTTTGGAAAGGAGGCACTACCCTTTGATCATCGAAATTTATCCTTTCTCTCTCCATTATTTGAGGGGCATCATTAGGCCTTCTGAATTGATTTTGATTTCTATTACCAGCTCCTTGGAAAGCTCTGTTTGGCTGTTTAGATTTCCATCTTAGCTTAGTTATTTTATAGGTCAAATCCTACAAAGTTTTGTTCATTTCATCAAGCTTTGGTTCACATGTGGCCAAGTTAGAGGAGGTAGGGGCATCTTCTTTCATTTTTTTCTTCTCTTTATCAGAACTATTCTTTAATCCGCCTGATGCCAAAATATTAGATTCAACCTCAATGGTTGCTTCCTACATGGACAACAATGTGGTTCATATTCTCTCTCTGAGGAGGAGGGAGAAATCTGCATCAAATTCATTAGCATAAGTGTTCTTGGAAGAGGCTTCATTTGTTTTGATTTCATCTGGGATTATACCATACATTTTATTGAATCTCTTGGTGAAGTCTAAAATGGATTCACCATTCTTTCTCTTTAGATCCCTAAATTCAGTGATGTAGTAGAGATAATCTCTCCTATATCCCCATTTATTTATGAAAGTTTCATCTAATTCCTCAATATTTGTAATGGAAGCTGGAGGAAGACCCTTGAACCATTTTCTGACTTCCCCATCCAAACTCTGTACAATACAACTCATCCACACATCTGCATAATCAATGTTAAAGTTGTTTGCAACGCTGTAAAAGGATACCAAATGTTCCTCAGCATTTACTTCACCTTCCCCATTATATCTTGGTAAATATTTCATGTAATCTGTGGTTGGGAGTGCATGTAAACCTATAGGTAGCACTAGGGGTGCATATCTGGCAGCAATTATGACATCCATCCTGTTAACAACCATAGTTTGAATAATAGGAATCTGAAAATTTATGGGAGATACAAAAGTGGATGCAAGACTGGATGATGAGGTAGAATCAGGAGTTGGATATGTCTGAGATTCTTTGGAATTATAATTTCCAGGGATAGAAAATTCAAGTTGCTTGTGATGATGGTTTAAAGTATTCTCTTGGTGTGAAACTTTACCCTTGATGGGGGAAGTATATATCTAAGCTACAGTGGATTTTCTTAGTTTCCTTTCTGACTCAGAGACTACTGTGTTATTTGCAGGGTTAGAATGAGCCTTCTTGGATTTTTTGTTTTCAGATTTGGATCTGTTGAGTCCCTTTCTCGCAACCAATATTTATTCTTTAAATTTTACTCATTGAAGTCACCAGGTGAAAGATGGAAGTCTGTCTGTGTCTGATATTTGTTCACCATCAAAGGTTAGAGCTGATCAATTTTTGTTCTCCAAGGGAAATCTATTTTGTTACTCTGTTCCCCGACAACGATGCCAGAATATGTTGGTCCTAAGTTCTGCACCTAACTTCTAAAGGGCAAAGCTAGGCCACCTATCAATTTAGAATGATTGTTTCTTTTAATTTTTTGTTGGTTGTTCATAAAGTTATTCTATCAAGACAAAATCATGGTTGGGTTGGCAGGATGATATGGATGAGGGTCCTCCTTGGTTGGTGGCACACTAATGATAGACCAGTGAAATAATAGAAAACAAAGGGAAATAATAGACTACTCAATGAATAATATGTTTCAAGAAGTTCAATACTTAAAATATCATTTCAAGACATTAAACATGCATCAAAAACATAATTTCTCCCACGGGTTGCAAATAAAACAAATATTCACCAAAGAATTAGCTATTTGATAGGTTGCATATCAGTGAAAATAAGCTATACAATAACTGAAAGGAAATGAAATGTACTTTGCACAAATAAAAAACTGTATTCAAGATAAGAATAAAAACACATGATGATTTGAACGAAACACTGTCATCAAGAGTATGTTCACCAGGTAGAGAGCTTTAATTCATGCATAGAAGGGTCCAACTAGTATGATGTAGTACTATTCTTTCCCAAAATATATGACCCTCAAAACATTCAAACACCCCCTATTTAACAGAGTTACAAAGTTTCTCTTCCTTAGGGGACTGAGACCTAATTTTAGGTGACTGACTGTAGAAAAAATTATTAACTTCACTAAGACATTGTACTTAATCATCAAGAGTGGTTATTATCACACAAAGAATACCACTCTTGTATCTAATCTAGGAAAATGATGGAATTAATAAACTAAAAACTACTATTGTCTCTGAGATAGAACTGATGCATGCGCTGGAGGAACTGAATTGGAAAAAAATAGGGCACAGAGTGACAAAACATAGCTCTCTATTGATTAATTCCATGCCTACGAGTTGTTGGAGGGAAATGAAGACAATTGGCTTCATGAGCATATCTTTGCTTGAGGAAGAGGTAATCTGTTGTAGTGTTCTGGAACAAATATGTGTCGACCTATCACTGAGAATTAACTCTCCATCTATGTATGAGATTTTGGAAGCTAAGAGAACCCTTTCTCGACTGTAACTAACCCTTCTCCTTTATTTCACTGTGATGACTTGGTCATGAACATGAAGATGTGGATGCGAGCGTCCAATAGGAGGACATGATGCGTGGAGGTGGATGACGTGGATGTAGATGAAGTGGAGGTGAGTGTAGGTGACATGGAGGTGATGTGGAAGTGATGCGGTGATGTGATGTCATTTAAGCACGTGATTTCAAAACTTGTCGAGGGTGGTTTGCGTCCACACTGACTTTGGGCCCGCAATCCCCACAAAATGCAATGTACCTTTCCAACAATACCATCGTTCCAATTCCGAGACTGCTTTGGAAAATTAACCTTCAATCAGTTTACATTCCCACAACAAAGTGTGGTCATCGATATGATTGTAATTTGTGATCCAAGTGATATTTACATACCGCAAGGATCAACGGTTCTTCTTGATTTGAGATCAAGTCTAGATTCACTTCGGGAGTTTGGGCTTCAGGAGTTTTTGAATGTTGTTCTTGGAAATATCTCGGAGGAAAATTGTCGACGTGAATGATCTCCCTCCACATGTCCTTGCTAATGGATGGTCCTTACTCACTTCAGGTGTCCTTTACTTACTCATCTATGCATGTTTCCTCCTAGAGTGAAGTGGCTACGAAGTGATGTGGTGGCCTGATGTCATATATCCGAAGAGGGATATCTGTCGTTGCGTGTCCTAGTTTATGGACGATCCGGATGTTCTTCGGGATTTCGAGCTTTGGTATTTTCAAATGTTGTGCTTGGAAATATCCTGGAGGAAAATCACCGAAGTGAATGATATGCCTCCACATGTCCTTCCTAATGAACGGTGCAGATTCACTTCGGGATTTTGTTTATTCGGGTCTTTGGCTCTTCGGCTCTTCAGGACTTCGGATCTTCAAGACTTCACCTCTTCGAATCTTCGGGGCTTCGTCTCTTCGGTACTTTGACTCTTCGGGACTTCGGGTAATTCCTTATGCTAAAACCCGAGCGATTTCGACACTCCGAATACATGAAAACCGTCGATATGATTGGCCTAATGGATCACCGCCATCGAAAGTTAACTTGTCTATTCCCACAATTAGAGTCTAAAATTGACTACTTTGGATTGTTGTGTTTGTCCACAGGCATTTATTGTGCATACAAAAAAGTCTTGTATGACCTACAGTGAGCTCAATCAATGGAAAACATGATGACAAGCATTTCGAGCCAAATACGACATGTAATTATCCTTCAAGAAACAATAGAAACAGAAATGTGCAAAGACTCAAATAAGAAAGAAATGAATAAGAACCAATTCGCTCAAAAATAGGAAACTGACTTAACTAACCCGAAGATGAAAAATTGATGAAGGCATAGGGAAAAGAGAGAGGAGAGGTAGGGGTGAATACCTAGGTTACAACACACTCATTGCAAGAAGAGCAGTCACGATGAAGAACACTATTGGGAACTGCATCCAAAAAAGAAACTGAAACAGTTTGGTGGAAAGGGGAAGACAAAGACTGTTGCTACAGTGCAACAAGATATTGCATCTGAATCAGGAGATGAAGGAAAGATCACAGTGGCTAGAGTACAAAGTAAATATTATTTTCATGCTAGTTCAAGTTCCAATGATGAATCTTATATTGATGAACAAAAGATGAATGAGTTATTTTATATACGACTTGTATCTAAACATATTAATATAGATACATTATTTGATATGGGTTCCCAAGTAAACTTAATATCTGAAGCACTTTTCAAGAATATGGGTCTTGTAAAGAAACCACATCCAAAGCCTTATCCTCCTGGTTGGGTATGTGATAATGCAAAACTCAATGTCACTAAACAATGTAGGGTCATATTTGCTATTGCTTCAAAGTTGATTGATGGAGTGGATTTGGATGTTGTACCACTTGATATATGTGGCATAGTGATGGGGAGTCCTTATATTTATGATAGAAAATTAGTCTTCTTTTGTCATGAGAAAAAATACCACCTTACTAAAGGGGGAGTAGAATATATTGTTAGAGCTCACATCATGAGGGTAAATACAACACTTGTTAGTGCAGGACAAATGAAAAGACTCATAACCACTAATAAGAGATATGTACTCATGGTCGTCAAAGAGAAAAATGTCAGGACATCCAATGATTTCCAAGGATTTGATCCATCTCATAAAAATGAATTAATTAATATTATTTCTAAGTATGATGATATTTTTCAGGAACTAGATGGATTACCTCCTAAGAGGAAAATCCAACATGCGATACATATTCAACATGATTCTCTGCTTCCTAATGTGGGAATGTACAGGATGTCAGTTATGGAGATGAAAGAGATCAAGATGTAGGTACAGGGCTTATTGGATCAAGGGGTCATCAGGCCCAGTTCATATCCTTGTGGTTCTCCTCGCATAGATTATTTACCTGAAAATCACGGTGAAAAATCGATACCCTCTTCCTCGCATAGATTATTTACTTGATCAGTTGAAGAATGTTATTTATTTCACTAAGTTGGATTTGCATAGTGGATATCATCAAATAAGGGTTGCAGAACAGGATGCATGGAAGGCTGCCTTTAAAACCAAACATGGATTTTTTGAGTGGTTAGTTGTGTTGTGTGGGATTTATAATGCTCTGACAACTTTCATGTGTGTGATGAATGATGTATTCAAGCCTTTCTTGTATGACTTTGTGAATGTATATTTAAACGAATTTTTTGTTTTTAGCGAGACTTAGGATGAACATGTAAGTAATGTAAAACAAGTATTGGATACTTTGCAAAGGGAAAAGATGTATGTGAAAATGTCGAAATGTGACTGCAATTGTATACTTAGGTCATATCATGGGAGGAGGACAATTGAAGATTGATCCTTCCAAAATTGATGTAATTGTAAATTGGCCTGAGACAAAAAGTGTGACTGGGATCCGAAGCTTCTTGGGTGCAGTCCAGTATTGGAGGATGTTCATTTCAAACTTATCTTTTATAGTAGCTCCTTTGCATGCCTTAACCAGTGTGAAGAACCCTTTTCAGTGGGAAGGAAAGAAACAAAAATCTTTCGACACTTTAAAGGAGAAGATCAGTACCACACGAGTACTATCACTGTTGAATGTTCAACACACTTTTGAGATTGAGACAGATTCCAACGGATATGCCATGGGTGCAGTATTGATGCAATAATGTAAGCCTATATGCTATCACTCTGAAACTTTTAACCAAGCTATTCTTAACTATCCTACATATGATAAAGAGTTATATGCATTATTTCAAAGCGTAAACAAATGGAAGCACTACTTGTTAGAGAAGGAAATGATTATACATACAGATCACCATCCCTTACATTATCTTCAATCATAGACCAAACTGCAACAATATTGGCACTACATATGGATGAGTTTTCTACAACAATTTCATTTGGTAATCAAGTACAATAAGGTACAAGTAATAGGGTAGCCGATATGATTTCTAGACCTCCTATTGTTGCTTCTATTATTTTGAAGAATACTTCTTTATCTCATGATAGCTATGTAGAAAAATGTTCCATCGATGAAGATTTTAACAAAGAATATGAGAAGCTAACCCATGGTACATAGGTAGAGAACTATTGTCTGTAGGGAAAATTACCCTCTCATCTTGGGAAGCTATGTATTCCTACAAGTGAACGAGTACATGTAATACGCGAAGCTCATACTTCTCTTGTGTCTGGGAATTTTGGGGTAGGAAAAACTATGGCTCATTTGCATAGGTTTTGTTATTGGCCTCAATTGAAAGCAATTGTAACTAAATATGTAAAGGGGTGTGTGATGTGTTCTACTTGTAAGCCCACTAATAGAAAATTTGGGCTATACTCACCACATCCTGTTCCATCCCATCCATGGGAAATAATTTCCATGGATTTTGTAGGGGATTTACCAATGACCAAAGGGGGTCATGATTATTTGTATGTCATAGTGGATAGGTTCAACAAGATGTGTATATTGATGCCATGTAAAAAGAAGATCACTATTGAGCATACTGGTAATCTCTTCTTTTAGTATGTTTGGGTTCACTTTGGGTTACCCAAATCCATTGTCTCAGATCGAGATACTCGATTACTTGGGGATTTTTGGACTAGATTGTGGAGAATGATGGACACAAAATTGAAGAGGAGCACTTCTTTTCATCCACAAACCAATGGACAGACAGAGGTGGTAAACATAACAGTGGTACTTTTTCTTCGAGGCTACTACAACAAGCATCCTAAGTTATGGGATGAAGAGATGCCTTATGTACAACATGCTTATAACTGAGATTTACATTCGTCCACTCAGAGTTCACCTTTTGAGACATGTTTTGGGTACCTACCAAAGGTTCCTTTGGACTTGATGTATGGGAGATATGTCGATGTGAATGAAGAATGAATAGAGGAAATAGCCTGCAAGTTCATCTAGAGGATTCAACAGATACACCAGGCAACCAGGGAACAATTGGAGAAAAGTCAAGCACAATATAAAGCTCGACATGACAAGCACAGGGTTGATCATCATTTCTAGGTTGGAGACCAGGTATGGCTTCATATCAACAAGGAACGATTGAAGGGTGAAGGAAAGAAACCCAAGCCCATCCGATATGAACCCTTCATTATATTGGAGAAAAGAGACACTAACGCTTTTCGTTTAGATCTTCCACATTATATGCAGATCTACTCCATTGTGAACGTAGAGAACTTGAAACTTTTTTAGCCTCCCATGATCATGGATTAGGATGAGGAAGTTTCAATACCTTCAGTGGATGGGTTTGCACCTAAGCACTTGGATGAGTTACAGGAAGATATCATCCTCGACAGAAGGACGAGGACATCACGTAGGGGTGATGTTGATTATATTCGAGTAGGATTAAAGGGAACACATCCAAGCAAGGAAAAATGGATTGAGAAGGACAAAGTGAGGGGACTCTTCCCTCACTTACCAGTTGATTGATGAAAGCTTTTGGTGGTCCAAAAATATCTCAGTGGGAAGGCATGATCCAAAAAGCATCCAGAGAAGGCTAAGAACAACTCAGAATGTGTAGAGGCAAATCAGAATGCTTATAATGGCTTCAACAGATAGAGAAAGGGAAAAAATTCAAAGTTCCCAAAACTTAGTTAAAATGGAATGGTCACGAAGAGTGCGTCACAAGATTTCTAATGGTGCAAACGAATCATCAAACAAAGTTATGGATCAAAATATATAAGTGGTCAAAGTTTAGGTCAAACTTGGTCAAAAGTCAAAGGTCGAGGTGACATGTGTAACCACTGCAAGGGTGACACGTCCATATAGGGTGATGTGGGATGATATTATAGGTATACATGGTAGATTCTCCGATTGACACATGGAAGAGGAAAACCAATGAGAGGTTTCCATATGGAAACCCCCCATTGGCCTCTTACGGTCTAGTTCATTAAAACATATTGGAGTTGACGGGAGTCGAACTCCTAACCTCTTAGCCCAAAGGAATTACAACCTCTGTGCTAGCCAATATACCACTATGTGTTCCTTATTTGTAATATGGCACACATTTTATTTATGTTTGGTAATTTTTCATATGGGTGGAGGAAAAGGGCTTGGCCCTCGACCCAACCCTTGGTTCTATATTAAACCATGCGATGATAGCATATCCACCACATACGGCATATTCTGCCAAACAACCAGTTGCCATATATGGAATCCCATCATGACCTTCGCCAACTGCCCGCCAAGTTTAGCCATCCGCCAACCATTATAATGGAATACCAAAAGAAATGAGGGTCCATGGGATTCGACCCTAGAACCTCCCCAACAACCTATGACTTAAAATATCCACCACCAACCAATGCGCCAACAAACTCTTTATTGCATAACCACCTAAATTTTATATAAAAAGGGGACTTTGCAAGTTTGCAGAGACGATCAAACCAGGGCACGACAGTATGGTACAGAGGCACAATTTTTGATACTAGGAATGGATTTTGAGACATGGCATGCAATTCAAGATTTTATCAATCATTTATTACAGAGGCAGGGCACGAAAACTGAGGTAGGGGTGTCTCTTGGGCCTGAAAGTGTTAGAATCTTATCGAGGCATGGAGACAGTCATTTTTAGGTAATTCAACACTGAGAACGTAGTGGTGATATTAGTTTTCTAATATGAGAAAAGATTATATCACTTAACTCCAAAATGAGGTACACTTATGTATTTTTCCCAATTCTTTTATGGAGATAATAAAAAAACCTACCCATTTGAGAGAAGGACCCGGAGACATAGTCCACCAGGCACAAACTCCGTTATCAAGTTCTTTGTGTTCATATCGCATGCTTATGTCTCTTTCCTTTTGAGCTTTTCCTTCTTTATGGTGCACTTTAGTTTATGCTCATTTAATACAATTCTTTAATAAGTCACCTGAAGAAAAGATCCTGAATCACTGATAGAACTCATTTGCATCCTTATGAAGTGTGGGGCACCATAGTCCTGCACAAAAAATATTTTGATCCATTTCTTTTCCTGCATAATGGCCTCATACAAATCCTTCATGCCTCTTCTAGAATCAAATATCTCGTGTTCTTGAATACGTAGCATCGCAAAATACCATATGTTCGTAACTTATACAAATTGCCTATTATAAGTTGATAATTTGTTTCCTTCACTACTAATTACTTATTCTACGTAACTATAAAATTAGGTGGGGCTACTCATGTGATAAAACATTGGACTATGTTTGCAAAATAATCGTCGACCATATGTATTTCAAATAAGTTTGCACATGGTAGATTGTTGTCCAAGTTTCATGCGTCTTCCCCTGACAATATGCATGAAAAATGATCATGTCCTCAATTCAACTTCCTGGTTTCAAAATCACTTCAAAGTCATATTCCTGAAATAGTAATAGCCATGTGCATATCACCCCCCCCCGAAACACTTCCTTATTGACAGGGTATCCTAGTGCAGAATGATTTGTGTACATCTTAAAGTGAGATCCCAATAAGTAATGCCTAAACTTATGGAGTGAATACACCATAGACAATCATTTCTCCAACAGGACTGTGATCTACGCCTATCCTCTAATGAAATTTCTACAATATCTTGTGTGTCCCAATGTTTCTCTTAATTGTCGCATTGAAGTAGGTGGTGGAAAATCCACAATCACAACAATATTCATAGGATCAACCAACAATCCTTGCTTACACACTACATGACCTAAAAAAACTCTAAATGGTGTGGAAAAAATACATTTATTCAAATTTAATGAAATATGGAACTATATACACCTATCCAACATCAAGCACATCCTTTCCACATGTTATTTCAATAAACCAAATATTGTCCATTCGTCTAAATATGCTTCTAAGAAATTATGGACAAATTCTTTAAAAGGTGCGAAAACTACTTTGGAAAATATTTTTGGGGCATTATTTAATCCAAACGACATAGCTTTATACTAATAACACCCCCATTCTATCAAAAAATGTGTCTTATATCTATCTTCGTATGCAATCTTGATCTAATGATAGCCAAAAAATCCTTTAGTGAATGAATAAGCTTCTTATCCTCCTACATTCTCCAACAATTCATATTTAAATGAGGTAGGAAATGAATCATGTAAAAAAATATCATTCAATTCCTTAGATCTAGACAAATTATGATTCCCCCTATATTTTTGTACTGGACCACCATCAGACTAATCCTTTGACTTTGCGATAGGTGCAGTGATTCCAACTTCCAACATCATGGCTATCTCTTCTTTCACCTACTACTTATACACTAGGTTCAATATGTATTGTCTCTACTTCACAAGATTTACATCCATATTCAATGGGATATTCATCTTTCCTAGCTTCCCCACAATCCCTTTCATCTCTAAAATGTAGTCAGAAATAGGTATTGGTATTCATTCAACAAATCAACAATATTTTCAACAATTTATTCATTTGAATAGTCTCCAATATTCACAAACATGGGATTTTCCTCTGTACAAATATTCCCTTTTCACATTCTTAATGGCTTTTCATACACAAAATATTCAATATCAAGACCTTCTACTGCACACTCTCCTTCAGATTCTAGAGTTTGCACATTTCTCGGGTCTTCATCTTCCTTGTCTTCCTTAATGACATTATAGCATTCCAAAATATCATGAATAGTTGCAGAATATCTGTGCATACTACATAAAGGTTCTAGTTCTACCAAGTCTTCGAATGAAAAATTATTCTCCTTGATCACCTGCAACACTATGTCTACTAGAGGGGAGTCATATTCAAAGCTGAAAGTTACCTTAAAGTTGTGCACCAACTCTTTTGAATTTGTTGTTCCTCTGTGCACTTCCAGTTCTTAATATCAATTATTTGGGATCGTATCCAGTGTATGTGTAAACAAATGTGTTCATTCCTTTTTAGGTACTAATATCCATGTCACAATGCACTTTGTCACATGATTTTCTGGAAATCTAAACCCTGTATACTTTTGCGCAATATACTTTATTCCAAACCTAACTTGTACTAGTCTTCTGCATTGATACCGGCTATCTATCCTCCCCTTATGTGCATCCCACCATATCTCTGGGGTTGTTTTCAGTGTGAAATCTAAGATAATAATCTCTATTGACATGGTATCTGCAATTCAAATTATTTCAAAAAATAATCTACAATTGTTAGTCCATCATACTTAGGAGGGTCACATACCTCAGTTCCAATCCAGTGTAATGAACAAGTAATCCTAGCACATATTATTGTGGATACTTCATGAAATCTCTACTTCTAATGCTCTAGGGCCCCTTTTGAATATGATGCGCATGAAATAATACTTCATGAGCTAAGTGCACCACCAATTGTAGGATTGACATAATCATCCATCCGTGCAGTCATATTATAAAGTTTATCTAGTTCTTTTCCCCTTATTGGTTCCACATATCTTCTTCCTTCGATGGGATCCAATGGTGTAGTGACCTTCAAATCTTCTACTTCAAATACCATTTGTGTCTTCTTTAGATTGATGATGGTATGGTTATCAACAACCAAATCCATTACCAACAACACTGGATAAGGTTTATTACCATCTACTATATCGATCAATTCAAAATCCACTATATTGTGCATTCCATCGATGTTCACATTCACTTCTGTCAACCTTCCAATCTGGACTATCTTATGTTGATTTTCTAACCTCAACCGAATAGGTGACCATATCAGCTTCAACTCACCCATCGTTTCCCATGTCTACTTTGGAATAACATTTACATCATATCCTAGGTCCAAAATTATATTTCCCATGTCATAACCTCTTATATGCATGCAGAGTCATAACTCCATGTTCGTCTTCTTCTTGTGATGTACCTGGTTAACTTCTCGTTGTGAGAAAACTTATTCGCTATCTTGTTTGCAATGATAAATCATCCCGCACAGTATTTTTAATGCAGTTTCATCCTTCATTAATTCTAAGAAACTCTTTAAGAAACTTATCAAAGTAATTACCTTCTCAACTTTCCTTTCTGTATTTGTATGGTCATAGGCTAGAGGAATATCATACACATGTGGCCTCTACTACAACCGTGGGGTGGTCAAATTCGATGATATCCATT
>SNQJ01S0030532.1:10725-23852 GCA_010110895.2 Picea sitchensis | reverse complement strand
CTATTACTATTTCAGGCATATGACTTTGAAGTGATTTTGAAACCAGGAAGTTGAATTGAGGACACGATCATTTTTCATGCATATTGTCAGGGGAATATGCATGAAACTTGGACAACAATCTACCATATACACACTTATTTGCAGTACATATGGTTGATGATTATTTTGCAAACATAGTCCAATGTTTTATCACATGAGTAGCCCCACCTAATTTTATAGTTGCATAGAAGAAGCAATTAGTAGTGAAGGAAAGAAACTATCAACTTATAATAGGCAATTTGTATAAGTTAGGAAAATATGGTATTTTGCGATGCTACATATTCAAGAACAAGAGATATTTGATTCTAGTAGAGGCACATGAAGGATTTGTAGGAGGACATTATGTAGGAAAAGCAACGGATCAAAATATTTTTTGTGCAGGACTATGGTGCCCCACACTTCATAAGGATGCAAATGAGTTCTGTCAGTGATTCAAGATCTTTTCTTCAGGTGACTTATTAATGAATTGTATTAAATGAGCATAAACTAAAGGACACCATAAAGAAGGAAAAGCTCAAAAGGAAAGATACATAAGCATGCGATATGAACACAAAGAACTTGATAACGGAGTTTGTCCCTGGTGGACTATGTCTCTGGGTCATTCTCTCAAATGGGTAGGTATTTTTATTATCTCCATAAAAGAATTGGGAAAAATACATAAGTATACCTCATTTTGGAGTTAAGTGATATAATATTTTCTCATATTAGAAAACTAATATCACCACTATGTTCTCAGTGTTGAATTACCTAAAAATGACTATCTCCACGCCTTGATAAGAGTTTGACACTTGCAGGCCCAAGAGACACCCCTACCTTGGTTTTCATGCCCTGCCTCTGTAATAAATGACTGAGAAAATCTTGAACTGCGTGCCATGTCTCAAAATCCATGCCTAGTATAAAAAATTGTGCCTCTATACCATATAGTCATGCCTTGGTCTGATCATCTCTGCACACTTGTGAAAGCCCCTTTTTATATAAAATTTAGGTGGTTATGCAATAAAGAGTTTGTTGGCACGTTGGTTGGTGGTGGATATTTTAAGTCATAGGTTGTTGGGGAGGTTCTAGGGTCGAATCCCATGGACCCTCATTTCTTTTGGTATTCCGTTATAATGGTTGGTGTATGGCTAAACTTGGCGGGCAGTTGGCGGAGGTCCTGACGGGATTCCATATATGGCAACTGGTTGTTTGGTGGAATATGCTGTATGTGGTGGATATGTTATCATCACATGGTTTAATATAGAACCAAGGGTTGGGCCGAGGGCCTAGCCCTTTTCCTCCACCCATACGAAAAATTACCAAACATAAATAAAATGTGTGTCATATAACAAATAAGGAACACATAGTGGTATATTGGCTAGCACGGAGGTTGTAATTCCTTTGGGATAAGAGGTTAGGAGTTCAACTCTTGTCGGATCCAATATTTTTTAATGAACTAGACCATAAGAGGCCAATGGGGGGTTTCCATATGGAAACCTCTCACTGGTTGTCCTGTTCCATGTGCCAATCGGAGAATCTACCATGTATACCTATAATATTATCCCACATCACCCTATACGGACGTGCCACATCTCCCTATACGGATGTTCCACGTGTCACCCCTGTAGTGGTTACACATGTCACCTCGACCTTTGAATTTTGACCAAGTTTGACATGAACTTTGACCACTTATATATTTTTCTCCATAACTTCGTTTAACGAGTCATTTACGCCATTAGAAATATTGTGATGCACTCTTCGCGACCACGCCATTTTAACTAAGTTTTGGAAACTTTGAATTTTTTCCCTTTCTCTGTCTGTTGAAGCCATTATAAGCATTTTGAGTTGCCTCTATGCATTTTGAGTTGTTCTTAGCCTTCTCTGGATGATTTTTGGATCACACCTTCCCACTGAGAGATTTTTGGACCACCAAAATATTTCATCAATCAACTGGTAAGTGAGGGAAGAGTCCCCTCACTTTGTCCTTCTCAATCCATTTTTCCTTGCTTGGATGTGTTCCCTTTAATCCTACTCGAAGATAATCAACATCACCCCTATGTGATTTCCTCGTCCTTCTGTCGAGGATGATATCTTCCTGTAACTCATCCAAGTGCTCAGGTGAAAACTCATCCACTGAAGGTATTGAAACTTCCTCATCCTGATCCATGATCATGGGAGGCTCAAAAAGTTTCAAGTTCTCTACATTCACAATGGAGTAGATCTGCATATAAGGTGGAAGATCTAAACGAAAAGTGTTAGTGTCGCTTTTCTCCAATATAATGAAGGGTGCATATCAGATGGGCTTGGGTTTCTTTCATTCACCCTTTAATCGTTCCTTGTTGATATGAATCCATACCTAGTCTCCAACCTAGAAATGATGATCAACCATGTGCTTGTCATGTCGAGATTTATATTGTTCTTGACTTTTCTCCAATTGTTCCCTGGTTGCCTGGTGTATCTGTTGAATCCTCTGGATGAACTTGCAAGCTCTTTACTCTATTCATTCTTCACTCACATCGACATCTCTCCCATACATCAAGTCCAAAGGAAACTTTGGTAGGTACCCAAAACATGTCTCAAAAGGTGAACTTTGAGTGGACGAATGTAAATCTTGGTTATAAGCATGTTGTACATAAGGTATCGCTTCATCCCATAACTTAGGATGCTTGTTGTAGTATCCTCGAAGAAAAAGTATCACTGTTATGTTTACCACCTCTGTTTGTCCATTGGTCTGTGGATGAAAAGTAGTGCTCCTCTTCAATTTTGTGTCCATCATTCTCCACAAGCTATTCCAAAAATCCCCATGTAATCGAGTATCTCAATCTGAGACAATGGATTTGGGTAACCCAAAGTGAACCCAAACATACTGAAAGAAGAGATTACCAGTATGCTCAACAATGATCTTCTTTTTACATGGCATCAATATACACATCTTGTTGGACCTATCCACTATGACACACAAATAATCATGCCCCCTTTGGTCATTGGTAAATCCCCTACAAAATCCATGGAAATGATTTCCCATGGATGGGATGGAACAGGATGTGGTGAGTATAGCCCAAATTTTCTATTAGTGGGCTTACAAATAGAACACATCACACACCCCTTTACATATTTAGTTACAATTGCTTTCAATTGAGGCCAATAACAAAACCTATGCAAATGAGCCATAGTTTTTCCTACCCCAAAATTCCCAGACACAAGAGAAGTATGAGCTTCACGTATTACATGTACTCATTCACTTGTAGGAATAGATAGCTTCCCAAGATGAGAGGGTAATTTTCCCTGCAGAAAATGGTTCTCTACCTGTGTACCATGGGTTAGCTTCTCATATACTTCATTAAAATATTCATCGATGGAACATTTTTCTACATAGATATCATGAGATAAAGAAGTATTCTTCAAAATAATAGAAGCAACAATAGGAGGTCTAGAAATCATATCGGCTACCCTGTTACTTGTACCCTTATTGTACTTGATTACCAAATGAAATTGTTGTATAAAAATCATCCATATGTAGTGCCAATATTGTTGCAGTTTGGTCTGTGATTGAAGATATTGTAAGGGATGGTGATCTGTATGTATAATCTTTTCCTTCCCTAACAAGTAGTGCTTCCATTTCTTTACACTTTGAAATAATGCATACAACTCTTTATCATATGTAGGATAGTTAACAATAGCTTGGTTAAAAGTTTCAGAGTGATAACATATAGGTTTACATTATTGCATCAGTACTGCACCCATGGCATATCCGTTGGCATCTGTCTCAATCTCAAAAGTGTGTTGAAGATTTGATAGTGATAGTACTCGTGCGGTATTGATCTTCTCCTTTAAAGTGTTGAAATATTTTTGTTTCTTTCCTTCCCACTGAAAAAGTGTTCTTCACACTAGTTAAGGCATGCAAAGGAGCTACTATAAAAGATAAGTTTGAAATGAACATCCTCCAATACTGGACTACGCCCAAGAAGCTTCAGATCCTAGTCACACTTTTTGTCTCAGGCCAATTTACAATTACATCAATTTTGGAAGGATCAATCTTCAATTGTCCTCCTCCCATGATATGACCTAAGTATACAATTGCAGTCTTGCCAAATTCACATTTCGAAATTTTCACATTCATCTTTTCCCTTTGCAAAGTATCCAATACTTGTTTTACATTCCTTACATGTTCATCCTAAGTCTCGCTAAAAAAAAAAAATTCGTTTAAATATACAATCACAAAGTCATCCAGGAAAGGCTTGAATACATCATTCATCACACACATGAAAGTTGTCGGAGCATTATAAATCCCAAACAACACAACTAACCACTCAAAAAATCCATGTTTGGTTTTAAAGGCAGCCTTCCATGCATCCTGTTCTACAACCCTGATTTGATGATATCTGCTGTGCAAATCCAACTTGGTGAAATAAATATCATTCTTCAACTGATCAAGTAAATAATCTATGCGAGGAAGAGGGTATCGATTTTTAACTGTGATTTTCAAGTAAATAATCTATGCGAGGAGAACCACAAGGAGATGAATTGGGCCTGATGACCCCTTGATTCAATAAGCCCTGTACCTACATCTTGATCTCTTTCATCTCCATAACTGACATCCTGTACATTCCCACATTAGGAAGCAGATAATCATGTTGAATATGTATCTCATGTTGGATTTCCCTCTTAGGAGGTAATCCATCTAGTTCCTGAAAAATATCATCATACTTAGAAACAATATTAATTAATTCATTTTTATGAGATGGATCACATCCTTGGAAATCGTTGGATGTCCTGACATTTTTCTCTTTGACGTTGAGTACATATCTCTTATTAGTGGTTATGAGTCTTTTCATTTGTCCTGCACTAACAAGTGTTGTATTTACCCTCATGATGTGAGCTCTAACAATATATTCCACTCCCCCTTTAGTAAGGTGGTATTTGTTCTCATGACGAAAGAAGACTAATTTTCTATCATAAATATAAGGACTCCCCATCACTATGCCACATATATCAAGTGGTACAACTTCCAAATCCACTTCATCAATCAACTTTGAAGCAATAGCAAATCTGACCCTACATTGTTTACTGACATTGAGTTTTGCATTATCACATTCCCAACCAGGAGGATAAGGCTTTGGATGTGGTTTCATTACAAGACCCATATTCTTGACAAGTGCTTCAGATATTAAGTTTACTTGGGAACCCATATCAAATAATGTATCTTTCATCTTTCATATCTCACATACCCAACTGGGAGGTCGTATATAAAATAACTCATTCATGTTTTGTTCATCAATATGAGATTCATCATTGGAACTTGAACTAGCATGAAAAGAATCTTTACCTTGTACTCCAGCCACTGTGATATTTCCTTCATCTCCTGATTCAGATGCAAGATCTTGCTGCACTTTAGCAACAGTCTTTGTCTTCCCCTTTCCACCAAACTATTTCGGTTTCTTTTCTGGATGCAGTTTCCAATAGTGTTCTTCATCATGACTAATCTTCTTGCAATGAGTGTGTTGTAACCTAGGTATTCACCCCTACCTCTCCTCTCTCTTTTCCCTATGCCTTCATCAATTTTTCATCTTCAGGTTAGTTAAGTTAGTTTCCTATTTTTAAGCGAATTAGTTCTTATTCATTTCTTTCCTATTTGAGTCGTTGCACATTTCTGTTTCTATTGTTTTTATAAGGATAATTACATGTTGTATTTGGCTCGAAATTCTTGTCATCATGTTTTCCATTGATTGAGCTCACTGCAGGTCATCCAAGCCTTTTCTCTATGCGCAAGAAATGCCCGTGGAAAAACGCAACAATCCAAAGCAGTAAATTTTAGACTCTAATTGTGGGAATAGACAAGTTAACTTTCGATGGTGGTGATCCATTAGGCCAATCATATCGACGATTTTCATGTATTCAGAGTGTCGAAATACCTTGGGTTTTAACATCAAGAATTACCCGAAGTCCCAAAGATTCGAAGTACCGAAGAGACGAAGCCCTGAAGATCCAAAGAGGCAAAGTCTTGAAGAGACAAAGTCCCGAAGAGCCGAAGAGCCGAAGACCCGAATACCCGAAATCCCGAAGTGAATCTGCACCATTCATCAGGAAGGACATGTGGAGGCATATCATTCACTTCGGTGATTTTCCTCCGGGATATTTCCAAGAACAACATTCGAAAATACCAAAGCTCGAAATCCCGAAGAACATATGGATCGTCCATAAATGAGGACACGTGGTGACAGATATCCCTCTTCGGATATATGACATCAGGCCACCACATCACTTCACAACCACTTCACTCTAGGAGGAAACAAGCAGAGATGAGTAAGTAAAGGACACCTGAAGTGAATATGGATCATCCATCAACACGGACACATGGAGGGAGATCATTCACTTTGGCGATTTTCCTCTGAGATATTTCCAAGAACAACATTCAAAAACTCCTGAAGCCCAAACTCCCGAAGTGAATCTAGACTGTTGATCTCAAATCAAGAATAACAGTTGATCCTTGCACCACGTAAATATCACTCGGATCACAGATTACAATCATATCAACGACCACACTTTGTTATGGGAATGTAAACTGATCAAACATTATTTTTTCAAAGTAGTCATGCAATTGGAACCATGGTATTGTTGGAAAGGTACATTGCATTTTGTGGGGGATTGCGGGCCCAAAGGCAGTGTGGACCCAAACCACCCTCGACAACTTTTGCAATCATGTGCTTAAATGACATCACATCACCGCATCACTTCCACATCACCTCCACTCACCTCCACTTCATCTACATCCACGTCATCCACCTCCACACATCATGTACTCCTATTGGATGCTTGCCTCCACATCTTCATGTTCATGACCAAGTCAACACAGTGAAAGCAAGGAGAAGGGTTAGTTACAATCGAGACAGATTTCTCTTAGCTTCCAAAATCTCATACATAGATGGATAGTTAAGTCTCAGTCACAGGTCGATGCAGATTGGTTCCAGAACACTTCAACATACTACCTCTTCCTCAAGAAAAGATATGCTCATGAAGCCAGTTGTCTCCAGTTCCCTCCAACAACTCGTAGGCATGGAATTAATCAACAAAGAGCTATGTTTTGTCACTCTGTGCCCAATTTCTTTCCAATTCAGTTCCTATGGCACATGCATTGATTCTATCTCAGAGACAATAGTAGTTTTTAGTTTCATAATTCCATCATTTTCCTAGATTATATACAAGAATGGTATTCTTTGTGTGATAATAACCACTCTTGATGATTAAGTACAATGTCTTAGTGAAGTTAATAATTTTTTCTACAGTCAGTCACCTAAAATTAGGTCTCAATCCCCTAAGGAAGAGAACCTCTGTAACTCTGTTAAATAGGGGGTGTTTGAATGTTTTGAGGGTCATATATTTTGGGAAAGATTAGTACTACATCATAATAGTTGGACCCTTCTATGCATGGATTAAAGCTCTCTACCTGGTAAACATACTCTTGATGACAATGTTTCATTCAAATCATCATGTGTTTTAATTCTTATCTTGAATACAATTTTTTATTTGTGCAAATTACATTTCATTTCCTTTCAGCTATTGTATAGCTTATTTTCACTGATATGCAACCTGTCAAATAGCTAATTCTTTGGTGAAGATTTGTTTTATTTGCAACCCGTGGGAGTAATTATGTTTTTGATGCATGTTTAATGTCTTGAAATGATATTTTAAGTATTGAACTTCTTGAAACATATTATTCATTGAGTAGTCTATTGTTTCCCTTTGTTTTCTATTATTTCACTGGTCTGTCATTAGTGTGCCACCAACCAAGGAGGACCCTCATCCATATCATCCTACCAACCCAACCATGATTTTGTCTTGATATAATAACTTTATGAACAACCAAAAAAAATTTAAAAGAAACAATCATTCTAAATTGATAGGTGGCCTAGCTTTTCCCTTTAGAAGTTAGGTGCAAAACTTAGGACCAACATATTCTGGCGTCGTTGTCGGGGAATAGAGTAACAAAAAATATTTCCCTTGGAGAACGAAAATTGATCACCTCTAACCTTTGATGGTGAACAAATATCAAACATAGACAGACTTCCATCTTTCACCTGGTGACTTCAATGAGTAAAATTTAAAGAATAAATACTAGTTGTGAGAAAGGGATTCAACAAATCCAAATCCGAAAACAAAAAATCCAAGAAGGCTCATTCTAACCCTGCGAATAACACAGTAGTCTCTGAGTCAGAAAGGAAACTAAGAAAATCGAGTGTAGCTTAGATATATACTTCCCCCATCAAGGGTAAAGTTGCACACCAAGAGAATACTTCAAACCATCATCACAAATAGATTGAATTTTCTATCCCTGGAAATCATAATTCCAAAGAATCTCAGACATATCCAACTCCCAATTCTACCTCATCATCCAATCTTGCATCCACTTCTGTATCTCCCATAAATTTGTAGATTCCTATTATTCAAACGATGGTTGTTAACAGGATGGATGTCATAATTGCTGCTAGATATGCACCCCTAGTGCTACCTATAGGTTTACATGCACTCCCAACCACAGATTATATGAAATATTTACCAAGATATAATGGGGAAGGTGAAGTAAATGTTGAGGAACATCTGGTAGCCTTTTACAGTGTTGCAAACAAATTTAACATTGATTATGCAGATGTGTGGATGAGGTTGTTTGTACAGAGTTTGGATGGGGAAGTCAGAAAATGGTTCAAGGGTCTTCCTCCAGCTTCGATTACAAATATTGAGGAATTAGATGAAACTTTCTTAAAGAAATGGGGATATAGGAGAGATTATCTCTACTACATCACTGAATTTGGGGCTCTAAAGAGAAAGAATGGTGAATCCATTTTAGACTTCACCAAGAGATTCGATAAAATGTATGGTATAATCCCAAATGAAATCAAAACAAATGAAGCCTCTTCCAAGATCACTTATGCTAATGAATTTGATGCAGATTTCTCCCTCCTCTTGAGAGAGAGAAGATGAATCACATTGTTGTCCATGTAGGAAGCAACCATTGAGGTTGAATCTAATATTTTTGCATCAGGTGGATTAAATAATAGATCTAGTAAAGAGAAGAAAAAAATGAAAGAAGATGCCCCTACCTCCTCTAAATCGGCCACATATGAACCAAAGCTTGATGAAATGAACAAAACTTTGAAGGATCTGACCTATAAAATAACTAAGCTAAAATGAAAATCTAAACAGCCAAACAGAGCTTTCCAAGGAGCTGGTAATAGAAATCAAAATCAATTAAGAAGGCCTAATGATGCCCCTCAAATAATGGAGAGAGAAAGGATAAATTTTGATGATCAAAGGGTAGTGCCTCATTTCAAAAGAAATAAGATTGAGGAGATGGATGTAGACAATGATGCTATGGATGATACTGTTGTGATTTTTAATGAAACAAAATACTATACCACTCACTTAACACATCACAAATATGAGGTAGCACAATTTTCAAATCAATTTGATGATCAAATAGGGGTGGGGGAGTTATTCAATGCCAAACCAAGAAGAAATATGATTTGAGGATGAGAGCATGGGCTCCCAAATCCACTATCTCTGATCAAAACAAACAAGATGAAATCCCCCCCAAGCCAAATCCAAGTAAAGGTATGTCACCTAAAGCTCAGCCACCTCCCCCATCAAAACATGTTGTCCCTAAAATAAAGTAAGATGATAAGACACCAAACTATTTCAGCCGAGAACATTAGCTGAGCAAAATCAAGATCCCTATGCCTTTGACAAAATTGTTAAAAAATGAACCTTTCAAAAAATCCATCATGAAATTTCTGCAGCCAACTCCTTCTAGTGTATCTTCTAATGTCATTAGTTTGTGGGATGAAAACCCAACCATTACTGTGGGTCCACACATTGAGGATGGCTCTGATGCTTCTCCTCCTTTCTATATATCTTTGAATGTCCACGATAAGATCCTGCATAACTGTCTTATGGACTCAGGAGCCTCTCACGATGTGATGCCCAAAGTTGTTATGGAAGAACTAGGTCTGGAGATTACCAAGCATTACCAAGGCCTATACTCCTTTGATTCTAAGAAAGTAAAATTTCGGGGATTGATAAAGGATATGGTGGTTTCTCTACCACAATTACCCATGAAGAGTGTATTCATGGACATTGTTGTAGCAGACATTCCCCCAAAGTTTGGTATGCTTTTATCCAAAACTTGGGCTAAGAAGGTTGGAGGATAATTACAAATGGACCTCACTTATTCCACCATTCCTGTGTTTGGAGGTGAACATGGGAGGATATACAGAGAGGTAAGGTTAGCCTACATTGTCAGTGACCATCAAAATGCAAGAAATCACCCAATTTATGTTGTTGAGGATGAGATTGTCTCATTTGTATTTCATTTAAATGATGATGAACCTGAAATATCAGTTAGCCAATGCAAATATTAGTCACTAATAGGTCAACAAAACAAAGTATGGAAGATGTAGTTCGATGGCTCTTCATCAAGGGAAAGATTAGGCGTAGGTATACTCCTCATTTCCCCTTTAGAAGAAGAAATAACCCTCTCTTATAAGCTAGAGTTTGAAACCACTAATAACATCGCTGAATATGAAGCCCTGGTGTTGGGACTGAGGGCTTCCAAGGACATGGCCATTGATTGTATAGAATTTTTTGGTGATCATGAGTTAATCATAAATCAATTAAGGAAAATCTATCAGGCTAAGCAACAGAGGCTCAAGAAATATGGGAACGAGGTATGGGATCTAATCGATAATTTCTTTCTAGCATTAAACATTTCTTTCATTCCCAGAGAACATAATTAGAAGGATGATTCTCTGGCCTTAGCTTCCATCACTTTCAGTCCTCCCATTTGCCCAAATATTAAATATCAGGTGGAAATAAGACATAGAACTGCCATACCAAACACCATAAAGAATTGACAAGTCTTTAGTGATAATTTAGAGATGCAAAGATTTATACACACCATTCATGAATTCTCCAATATCTCAATTGATCAAGAAATTCAAGGGGGTGAAGATGAGGAATTATAAGATTGAAACAAGCATCTCATCTGCTGAAGAAAGTGGTTGGTCATGATATTGTGGAGCTAAAAACCAACCACATTCCAAGAGGACTAGTGCCATTGGAAAGGTTGTTTGTCAGTAATGATGTTTACAAAGGGGTTGCCATGAAGAATCAAGAAGAAGAGATAACATGTTGCAATATTGGGACCACTGAGAATCGCAAGCTCGTCAACTTGTCCAAAGTAATAGTTGTAGAACAAAAGGACAGGTATGTCAGTATCATAAAAAGGTTTGTTGATATTTTTGCATGGTCCTATGAATATTTGAAGACATTTGACACTGATATCATCCAGCATAAGATTCGTCTAAAGATCGGATCCAATCCATTCATATAGAATATTAGGACATTTAATCCCATGCTAATTTCCATAATTGAGAAAGAGATGAAAAGAATGTTGGATGCGAAGATTATTGTACCATTGAGGTATTCAAACTAGATAGCCAACTTAGTACCTGTAAGAAAGAAAAGTGGGGAGATATGCTTATGTGTTGATTTCATAAATCTCAACAAGTGTTCTCTGAAGGACAATTACCCCCTCTCCAAGATGGATCATATTTTACAGAGGGTGGTAGGTGTTGGGTATGTGTTATATTCTTTGCATGTGTGTGTGTGGGTGCGTCAGATATGACAACTGCATATGACGATCCCTCTAGTAGTTTTCTTTGTGTTGTGTGCGCTAGGATCTTTCCTAGGGTGGTCCCAGGGGGGGGGAGGTAGGTATGCCCCCCTTGGTTACGTGCAGGGTTCGGGGCAATGCCCCGAAATTTGTTTTTGGTCGGTTTTTTCTATTTTTACCGGATTTTGCTATTTTTAGCGGTTTTGTAAATTAATCCCAGAATAAGGGATTAGGGTTTTGGTATCTACGAAATACCTAAAAACATTGTATATATATTGTATGGTGAATGGTGAAATTCGATATAATGAATATAAGAAAGGTTTTCCTGGTTGAGGGTTTTCGATATAAATCTCTGTGTACTATGTGAATGAGCCATTGATTAATTTTTGTTTTTCTTAAGAATCTATATGCATTGATTTACTTCACATGTTTAAAACTTACATGTGGTATCAGAGCTCGTTTTTGGCTTTAGAAGGACGCCTTTGTTGTTGAGGGTTTGGCTCAATCTTAATAGATCATGTTTATCTTGGGTTTGTGATAAACATAGGTTTAGTGGGAGATTTTGCAGTGGATATTTGAGTATAGAAAGAGGAATGATGAGCTCATCTAGAATCGAGATAGAGAAGTTCAATGGTAAAAAAATTGAGCTATGGAAGCTCAAGATGGAGGACCTTCTTGTAGACAAAGAACAATGGATCATTGTGGATCCCGGTACATAGCCTACTGGTACACTGTCTACTAGCACACATGCTACTGGTATACAACCTACTAGTACACAAACTACTAGTACACTAGCTACTGGTATGTCGAAGGAAGATTGGGAGAAGTTGGACAGAAGAGAAAGGACTACTATTCGACTCTGCCTGGAAGATTAGGTTTTGTTGAATGTCTCAAAAGAATCTACAACCAAGGAACTATGGGATGAGTTGGGGGATTTGTATCAATCAAAGTCCCTGGTAAACAAGTTGTTTCTTCGAAATAAGTTGTATCATCTTATGAGGGAATATGGAGATTCTGTGACAGAACATCTAAATGCCTTTAATACTCTGGTAATTCAACTTGGCTCTATTAATATTATGATTGTAGAGGAAGATAAGTGTATTACTTTGTTATGTTATTTTCCAAACTCTTGGGATAATCTGGTTGTAGCAATAGGTAGTACCACTCAATCTACATTGAAGTATGAGGATGTAGTTGCATCCTTGTTATCTAAAGAGATGAGGTGAAAAAGAATGGATGGTCACAACAGAGATGATTTATTTATAAGAGGGCTTACCCAAGACAGGAACCCTAGTAAGCCTTATGGGTGGAGATCTAAATCTACAGGTAGATCTAAGTCTCCAGGAAAATCTTTGAGGAAATGTTGGAAGTGTGGTAAAATAGGGCATTATAAGAAAGATTGCAAGTCTAAGAAGGTTGAAAAACCAAAGGGATCTGATAGTACCTC
>SNQJ01S0030532.1:0-10715 GCA_010110895.2 Picea sitchensis | reverse complement strand
AGACAAAGAATATTGATGTTCAGTATCACTTTGTGAGAGACATGGTTGAGGAAAAGAAGGTGTTGCTGGAAAAGGTTGACACTTTGAAGAATGTTGCAGATTCATTGACAAAGTCTGTGAGCACAGGAAATTTCTCCTAGTGTAGAGTAACAATGGGCATTGATTCCCTGGATTGTTGACTATATAATCCCCTGGACCCCTGGATGCAAAGAAAAAAACAAGTGGGTATGTGTTATATTCTTGGCATGTGTGTGTGTGTGTGGGCGCGTCAGATATGACAACTACATATGGAGATCCCTCTAGTAGTGTTGTTTGTGTCGTGTGCAACAGATGCTTTCCTAGAGGGGTCCTAGGTGGGGGAAGGTATGCCCCCCCCCTGGTTATGCACAGCGTTAGGGGAAGCGCCCCGAAATTATTTTTTTGGGTGGTTTTTGCTATTTTTAGTAGATTTTTCTATTTTTAGCGATTTTGTAAATTAATCCCAGACTAAGGGATTAGGTTTTTGGTATCTAAGGAATACCTAAAAGAATTGTATATATATTGTATGGTGAATGGTGAAATTTGATATAATGAATATAAGAAAGGTTTTCCCGGTTGAGGGTTTCCGGTATAAATCTTTGTGTACTATGTGAATGAGTCGTTGATTAATTTATGTTTTTCTTAAGAATCTATATGCATTGCTTTAATTCATAGGTTTAAAACTTACAGTAGGTGCACACATAATTTTATTGTTGGATGGATACTCTGTTTATTACCAGATAGCAGTGTGTGAAGAGGATAAATAAAAAACAACATTCACTACCCCACGGGGGACATTCATGTATGACAAGATGCCCTTTGGGGTGATGAACACAGGGGCCACTTTTCAGAGGGCCATGGACATTTCTTTCATGGGGGAAAAATACAAATTCATGGTTATATGCTTGGATGACATCACCATTTTCTCCAAGTTTGATGAGGAACATTTGCATCATTTGGAGCAGGTTTTCAAGAAATGCAGGAGGTATGGAATATCTCTCAATCCTAGGAAGTCTCAGTTTTTCATGCCAGAAGGGAAGCTTCTGGGTCACATCATATCAGTAGGAGGAACAAACATCGATCCAAAGAGGGTTTGTGCCATTCAAGAGATTGAGATCCCTAGAAATAAAAAAGGTTGTCTAGTATTTTATTTGTAAGATATACTTCCTCAGACATTTTGTGCCAAATTTTGCTGAAATTTTGAAGCCTATTACTAACATGTTGAAGAAATATGTTGTGATAAAATGGTCCTTGGTTGCAAAATCAACTTTCCAAACAATCAAGGTAGATTTACTTGAGGCCCCTGTATTGGCCAGCCCAAACTACACTAAAGATTTCTTCATCTTTTCCTTTGCTTCAGAGGAAACCATTGTTGATGTACTACTACAGAAAAATGAAGAAGAGAGTGAGAAGCCAATAGCCTTTTTTAGCAAAGCCCTCCGAGATGCTGAGTTGCAGTATGATATATTAGAGAAGTAGGCTTATGCACTGGTCAAAGCACTCAAATCCTTCAGGGTTTGTGTGCTATAGTCTAGCATAACATTCTTTATTCCTAGCAGCAGTGTCAAAGACATTCTGGTCCAGCTAGACAATGAGGGGAAAAGAGGAAAATGAATTGTCAAATTGTTGGAGTATGACTTGCACATAAATCCCACTAAGTTGATCAAGGGGAAAGGACTGACCAAATTTCTTTCATATTCGATCTGTAAGGTGCTATAATTGCATCAAATCTTCACCCAATCAGATGTACCCATCACATAGTCTAGACAAGACACTTTACAGGTATCTGAAAACTACTCCTCTTCACCTTGTTATAAAAACATCATCTATTTTCTAAATCATTTTTAATGTCCACTATATGTGAAGAAGACAAAGGCAAGGTCTCTCAAGTTTAAATCTATCAAATTCTGCATTTCAGACTAGAGCTTGTATTGGAGAGATCCTGTTGGCATCCTGTTAAAATGCCTTGATGAAAATGAAGCCAAACAGGTCACGTGAGAAATGCACAGAGGAGTATGTGGAGGGCACCAACATTGGAAGGCCACAACTCTCAATATCCCGAGGGAAGGATATTACTGGCCCACTCTTTTCTCTGATGTGTTTTCCACTATTAGAGCCTGCAATGGATGCCAAATGTTCGCAGGGAAACAAAATTTACTATCACTACCCCTAAAACCTATCAATGCCAGTAATCTGTTTCAACAATGGGGGTTAGAATTCATAGGAGAGATAAATCCACCCTCTAGTGTACAACACAAGTGGATCCTCACTCCCACCGACTACTTCACCAAATGGATTAAGGCTGTGCCCACCAGGGATGCCACTGACAAGGTAATCATGAATTTCATGGAAACTAATATTTTTGCCAGATTTGGTTGCCCCAGTAAGCTTGTAACAGAAAATGCCCAAGCATTAAATTCCAAAGCCATGATTGACTTATTTGGTAGTCATAATATCTCCTTGACACATTACACACCCTATTACCCTAAGGGAAATGGCCTGGCAGAATCATCAAACAAGACTCTCATCAGGATTTTTAAGAAGTTGTTGATTGAAAACAAGAAATCCTGGGACTCTAAAATCAAGTAGGCTTTATGGGATGATAGAATCAACACCAAGAATTCTTTGGGAACCTCACCCTTTCATCCTGTTTATGGCATATATGTTGTTTTTCCCATTCATCTTGGTATACCATTTCTAAAATTCTTGTAGGAGGAGATTGAGGAACCCAATGACATCAAAAGGAGAATCTTCCAGATTATAGAAGTTCAACAAAGAAGAGAAGGACTAGATCAGAGGATAGAAGCATACCAGAAAAAAGATCAAATCAGCCTTTGATAAAAAAACCAAGAAGGATATTTTTCAAAAAGGTGACATAGTTTTGAGATGGGATGCTAGAAGGGATGACAAGTCCAAGCATGATAAATTTGAAAACCTATGGTTTGTCCCTTTTAAGGTGGTTAAAGTTATGAACAAAAAAACATTTACCCTGCATAATCTATACGATGCATATATCTTTAGAGGCCCAATAAATGGGCGCTTCCTAAAACACTATTTTTTTTAAGGACGAGGGAAGGTCCCTCTTGTACCATAGATGATTTCCTTTATTTTTTGTTTTGATTAGTTAGTTGTGTGTGAATAAAGACTCCATATCCCAAAAAGTAACTGGGGTGTAGTTTCAATTTTTCAGTTCAACAAAATGCATGGCTGAGGGACAGTAGCAGATACACAAGGCTGGTAGACAGAACAAAGGTAAGAAATGGAAGGTAAGAGCAATTATTTAATCTCAATGAACTTATCTATAGTTATTAACATGTCACAGGGATGAGATATCCCCAGTTGGAGCCAATGTGGTAACCTAGGTCTACACCTTTGCCTCTCCTCTCTCTTTTACCTATGACATCATCAATTTTTCCTCTTCGGGTTGGTTAGGTTAGTTTCCCATTTTTGAGTGAATTGGTTCTTATTCATTTCTTTCCTGTTTGAGTCTTTGTACATTTTCGTTTCTATTGTTTCTTGAAGGATAATAACATGTCGTATTTTGTTCAGAATGCTTGTCATAATGTTTTCCATTGATTGAGCCCACCACAAGTCAGCTAATCCTTTTTTCTATGCACAGGAAATGCTCATGGAGAAATGAAACAATCCAGAGTGGTCAATTTCAGACTCTGATTGTGGGAACAGACAGGTTAACTTTCGATGGTGATGATGCATCAGGCCAATCAGATTGATAGTTTTTGTGTGTTTGGAATGTCTAAATCACACAGGGTTTAACATCAAGAACTACCCAAAGTTATGAAGAGCCAAAGTCCCGAAGAGCCGAAGTCCTGAAGTCCCAAAGTCTCGAAGTGAATCTGGATCGTCCATCAGCAAGGACACGTGGAGGCAGATCATTCACTTCGACGATTTTCCTCTAGGATATTTCTAAGAACAAAATTCAAAAATCTCGAAGCCTGAATTCCCAAAGAAAATATGGATTGTCCATCAAAAAGTCTCGAAGTGAATCTGGATCGTCCATCAGCAAGGACACGTGGAGGCAGATCATTCACTTCGACGATTTTCCTCTAGGATATTTCTAAGAACAAAATTCAAAAATCTCGAAGCCTGAATTCCCAAAGAAAATATGGATTGTCCATCAAAAAGGAAACATGGAGGAAGATCACTCACTTTGGCAATTTTCCTCCAAGAGAATTCCAAGCACAACATTTGAAACTCCCGAAGTGTTGAACACATGAAGTCCTAAAGTGAATATGGACCATGCATCAACAAGGACACATGGAGGTAGATCATTCACTTTGGCAATTTTCCTCTTGGATATTTCCAAGAACAACATTCGAAACTCCTGAAGCCTGAACTTTTGAAGAAAATATATACTGTCCATCAATGAGGACACATGGCGATAGATCTCCCTCTTCGGATATATGAAATCATGCCACCACATCACTTCGTAGCCACGTCACTCTGGCATGAAACAAGCATAGTTGAGTAAGTAAAGGACACCCAAAGTGCCAAAGTGAATATGGACTATCCATTAGCAAGGAAACGTGGAGGTATATCATTCACTTCGACTATTTCCCTCTGAGATATTTCCAAGAACAACATTCAAAAACTCCCAAAGCCCAAACTCCTGAAGTGAATATGGATCATTGATCTCAAATAAAAAAGATTTGTTGATCCTTGCAGCAAGTAAATATCACCTGGATCATAGATTGTAATTAGATCGATGGCCACACTTCATTGTGGGGATGTAAACTGCTTGAACGTTAATTTTCCAAAAGGGTCCCGCATTTGGAACCATGGTATTGTTGGAAAGGTACGTGGAATCTTGTGGGGGATTGTGGGCTCAAAGGCGGTGTGGACCGAAATCACCCTCGACAACTTCTGCAATCACATGCTTAAATGACATCAGGTCACCGTGTCACCTCCATGTCACCTCCACTCACCTCCACTTCACCTACATCCACCTCATCCACCTCCACGCATCTTGTCCTCCTATTGGAAGCTCACCTCTACATCTTCCTGTTCACGACTAGGTCATCATAGTGAAAGTGAGGAGAAGGGTTAGTTACAGTTGAGACAGAGTGCGCTTAGCTTCCAAAAGCTTAGACACAGACAAAGAGTTAAGTCTCAATCATAGGTCAACGTAGATTGGTTCTAGAAAACTTCACCAGACTACCTCTTCCTCAAAAAGAGATCTTCTCATGAAGCTAGTTATCTCCAGTTGCCCCAACAACTCGCATGCATGCCATTACTCATAAAAAAGATATGTTATTTCACTTCGAGGCCTATATTTTTCCAATTTAGTTCCTCCAACGCATCCATCAGTTCTATCTTAGAGACAGTAGTATTTTTTAGTTGATTAATTAAAACATTTTCCTAGATTATATACAAGAGTGGTATTTTGTGTGTGATAACAACCACTCTTGATGATTATGTCCAGTGTCTTAGTGAATTTAATAATTTTTTCTATAGTCAGTCACCTAAAATTAGGTCTCACTCCCCTAAGGACGAGAACCTCTGCAACTCTGTTAAATAAGGGGTCTTTGAATGTTTTGAGGGTCAGATCTTTTGGGAAAGAATAACACTACATCAGACTGGTTGGACCCGTTCTATGCATGGATTAAATATTTCTACCTGGTGAACATACTCTTGATGACAGTGTTTCATTCAAATATTCATGTGTTTTTATTCGTATCTTGAATACAGATTTTGATTTATGAAAAGTACATTTCATGTCCTTTTAGATATTGCATAACTTATTCTCACTGATATGCAACCAGTCAAATAGCTAATGCTTTGGTGATGATTTGTTTTATTTGCAACCTATGCGAGTAATTGTGTTTTGGTTGCATGTTTAATGTCTTGAAATGGTATTTTAAGTATTGAACTTGTTGCATCAGATTATTCATTGAGTAGTTTGTTGTTTCCCTTTATTTTCTATTATTTCATTGGTATGTCATTAATGTGCCACCAGCCAAGGAGGACCCTCACCCAAATCATCCTACCAACCCAACCTTGATTTTGTCTTGATAGAATAACCCTCTGACCAACCAACAAAAAATTAAAAGAAACAATCATTCTAAATTGATAGGTGGCTTAGCGTTTCCCTTTAGCAGTAAGGTGCATACCTTAGGACGAACATAGTGAAAGATGGTTTTCCTCCTTTCATTACTATAGAGGTCTTCTTGTCCTTCCTTTTAAACTTCTTGAAATTCTTGTGTGGGAAATTGGAATGTTTCTTCATGGGATCTTCTTGAACATGTTTCCCCCTATTCTCAAGGTGAGTGGCTTGCACACAAACTTCGTCAAGAAGAGTGGGGTTAAACAAGAGAAAAGTATGAAGAATATAACTGTGAAGTGCACCAATATACTTAATTAAAGTTTCATAAGAATCCAAATGAATGTTCAGTGCAAGAGCTTTCTGCTTAAATTCTTCTATGAAACTTTGTACAGTTTAACCTTTACTCTGCCTCAAAGTTTTTCATTCCATCATTCTTTATGTAAATACCCTAAAGGATAGAAATTCTTCCTTATCTCTATTTTAAATTTCATCCATGAGAAAAGAAGATTACCACACTTACTTCTGTCATGTAGCTTGCTCTCCCACCATATGAGAGAAGTGCCTTCCAACCGAAGAGAAGCCAATTTCACTTTAACTTCTTCTTCGTCAATATGTTGAACACAACAATATAATTCAACCTGTCAGATCCAATTATCTAGTTTTTCAGTATTAACATATCCATTAAACATACGTAAATAAAAATTTACATAAATCTTTAATAATGGTTTCATAAAAGAGGCTTTATGGTTAGAATGTTGAGAATGATGAGAATGCTCAGAAGAAGAAGAACTAGAACTTGAAGGTAAAGATGGAAGCTTAGGAGGATCTCCTCCAACTCCTTGGTTTACTGAAGAATCATCATCTGGTGGTGCTTCTTTTTTCCTCCCTTTCTTCTTCATCCTCTTCTTGTAATCTCCATACATTCGTTCAAACATTTTTGACATGCGATAAAAGACCATGTCAAAGGTTTTCTCATGGTCGTCACGCTTGTCCTCTTTTGCCATATTCTTCCTTCGAGATGCATGACCAACTTTGGGATTGAAATTCTTAAGAGTTCCTTCACCTTTCTTATCCTTGGACATAGTAAGCATTCATACTCAACAATTCAAGTCAAATATGACTGCTCTGATACCAACATGATCCAAGATATTTTCGTCAGGTGACTTATTAAAGAATTGTATTAAATTAGCATAAACTAAAGTACACCATAAAGAAGGAAAATCTCAAAATGAAAGAGACATAAGCATGAAATATGAACACAAATAAATTGATAATGATGTTCGTCCCTGGTTGACTATGTCTCTGAGTCCTGCTCTCAAATGGGTAGGTCTTTTTATTAACTCCATAAAAGAATTGGGCAAAACACATAAGTATGCCTCATTCTAGAGTTAAGCTACAAAATCTTTGCTCATATAAAAAAAATAACATCACCATTGCATTCGCGGGGTTTAATTACCTAAAAATGACTGTCTCCATGCCTCGATCCGAGTCTGAAACATCCAGGCCCAAGAGACACCCCTGCCTTGATTTTCGTGCCCTGTGCCCTATGAAAATGACTGAGAAAATCTCGAACTGCATGCCCTGTCTCAAAATCCATTCCTAGTCTCGAAAATTATGCCTCTGTACTGTACGGTCGTGCCCTGGTATGATCTCCTTGCTACACTGGAAAATTCCCCTTTTTATATAAAATTTAGGTGGTTATGCAATAAAGAGTCTGTTGGCGCATTGGTTTCCAGTGGCTATTTTAAATTATAGGTTGTTAGGGATGTTCCGAGGTCGAATCCCATAGACCCCCGTTTCTTTTGGTATTTCGTTATAACAGTTGGTGGATGGATAAACTTGTCGGGTAGTTAGCGGAGCTCCGGGAGGGATCCCACATATGGCAGCTGGTTGTTTGGTAGAATATGCCATATGTGGCGGATATGTTCTGGCCACATGGTTTAATATAGAACCAAGGGTTGGGCCAAGGCCCTAACCCTTTTTCTCTGCCCATACAAAACATTACCAAACATAAATAAAATGCACGCCATATTACAACTAAGGAACACATAGTGGTATGTTGGCTAGCACGAAGGTTGTAATTCCTTTAGGCTAGGAGGTTAGGAGTTCGACTCCTGTCGGCTCCAATATTTTTTAATGAACTAGACCATAAGAGGCCAATGGGGGGTTTCCATGTCGAAACCTCTTATTAGTTGTCCTTTTCCACGTGTCAACCATAGAATCTTCCATGTAGACCTATAACATCGTGCCACATCACCCTATACAGAAGTGCCACATCTCCCTATATGGACGTGCCACATGTCACCCTTTCAGTGGTGACACGTGTCACCTTGACCTTTGACTTTTGACCAAGTTTGACCTTAACATTGACCGCTTATATATTTTGATCCGTAACTCCTTTTGACGAGTCATTTGTGCCATTATAAATATTTCTATGCTCTCTTCGTAACCATGCCATTTTAACTGAGTTTTGGGAACTTTGAATGTTTTCCCTTTCTCTTTCTGTTGAATCCATTCTGAGAGTTCTGAGTTGCCTCTTCATGTTCTGAGTTGTTCTTAGCCTTCTCTAGATCCTTTTTAGATTATTTAGACCTGTGATGTCTGCCAACGAGTTGGGAAGCCATCCAAAAGATGTAATACCTCAGGTTTATTCCCAATTCTAAATGTAAATATGTTTTATAAGCTAGTGAGCCAGGATATTATAGGCCAGAGTGCCTATGTGATTATTAGGCCATATATCATGGATTGATAAAAGGATAGTGTGGCTATATTTTAATTTGTAATCATACCCATATATTAATAAAAGTACACCACTATTGTAGGTTGACCCAATAAGAGATATGGGGGCCTAAAATCTACTAGAAATGGAAATGGGGGATAAGAGTATAGGAAAGGGATAAGCTAAGGGGGATTAATCCCAATGGAATATTATATTAATATTCCTTAAAAGATAAAGTTAAGGATATGAATATATCCTAAGTCTCTAAAGTGGGGAAAAGGGAGTCCCTTATGTGCTAAGTGTCACACATGGCACATGCAAAATAGATGGGGGAATTTAGTACTTTCTCCCCATAATTCAATCATTCATTGATGATCCTTACTCATCCATACTAGATTAGGGGAATTTGGCATCCATACCTGTACTTGGAAGATGCATCTACCCAGTGACTAGAAGAGGTTGGTTGTTAGGCCTATGGTTGAAGAGGCGGGTTTTCAGGGCCATGGTCGAAGAAGCGGTTTTCAGGCCAATGAGAATTCTCTCCAAGTGAGAGAAATGTTGGGAATTACTTCCCAATATTTCCAAGTTGTAGCTACAGGGATATGAGAATCCATGTTCGACATTTTTTTGAATCCCCAAAAGGGAAGTGGGGTAGTTGAGGGACTGTTGATAAAAGAAGGGGCAGACTTCCTGGGGTGGGACAGGCATGTGGAGGATGAGAGACTGTAGGTTGTTTGCAAGAGTTCACACATGAAGCTGAGAATTGTTTCTAATTGGGAAATCTTAGACTGGATTAGGAATTCTTTTTCCGGGGTAGATTTTATCCCCAGCTCTAGGGTGAACCACTGCTGAGATTATGAGCAGTGTGGTCTATGGTTGGGAGGAACATGGAAGGTCAACACATAGTTGGTGTTTATTTCATGAGATAAGTGTCTTTAATGAGTCTATTTTATGTACTACATGTATAATTATTAGTTTTTTGTTATGGAATCTATGTTGTAATTATTATTTTGTTAATGTTTATGCCATTATTATAGTTCTTTGGATTTCAATAAATAAGATCATAATAAGAACAAGATCACTAAGAAATACACATTCACAAGAGACACAACATTTATCCTTGGAAACCCTCTAGGGGAAGAAAACCCAACAAAACTTCCTTATCATAAATAGCTTAAACAATGTTCCAGAGATAACTCAAACCAATACAGATATTCCTCCCCAAGAGATGCACCACTCTTCTCCCTCTCTCCAACTGGTAATTGCAGCTTGCCTCATAAGAGAATGAGCAAGTGAGTTGTGTGTTAGAAGTGAGGCGCTAGCCTCTTATTTATACAAAACTAGCACGTGTGATAGGGCTTAATTGGTAGGGCCTCCCTCTCACTCTGGGTGGTGTTGGCAGCCATTTCGCATTTTTATCCTATCCTAATAAGTTGCCTACCCAAGTGTTTTGCAACCCTTGATTTTCATTGCAATATTTGAATAAAAACAACACTATTATTTCGCGCATTCGCACACCTGCCTTTGTTCTCGTTTTCACAACTGCAAGCGTGAAAACTTTAATTTCGCAGTCACATCAAAATCGTCACTGGATTATTATGGTTATTCTTGTCTATGTGTTCATTGCATTTCCAACTTAATTATAGTTACACAGTTGGCAAGACTCCAAGATCTTTACTCATTTGGCATTCTTTAATTGTTAATATGATTTCATTTTTATAAGATTGTGATGAGATTATAATGACTGTCATTGAGTCCTTAATACATTGGTGGCTTGATGTTCTATAGTCTTTCATCGATTTCCTTGACACATTGGTTTCATGAAAACACATTGACGTTGTGGTTAGACCCTTGGTGTAATCATTTCATACAACACATATTTGATATGATCGAACCCTTGGTGTTGATTTCGAATCA
>SNQJ01S0030531.1:150057-167010 GCA_010110895.2 Picea sitchensis | reverse complement strand
TGCAACTATGGTGTTTTTGTACCACTGGCGGAGACTGTGTGTCTCTGGATAGTAGTTGTGTACTACTATGGAAAGATACCTCCATAGATAAGAGGGAGTGTTGATGTTTCAGCATCGGGAAGAACTTCTCCTACATTGGGTTGTATACCAAGGGAGATAGGATACATTTATCACAAAGGTGCACTTGTGATAAATGGGCCCAGACGTATTCCTTCCTTGATCACAAAAAGGAATAATTTGGACTCAAGGTGCTTGAAATGATTTCCACGTGTCAATTAGCATCAAGTCGACAATCACTCATAGGTGTGTACCTATGGTGAAAGAACCTGGTGTGGTTTTTGTCCTAGTCATGGTGATTTGACAAGGAATGATAAAGACTCAAGATGATATATGCTATTACATGTGGACCCAAAGTGAGCCTAATCTTAGAGAGAGTTAATTGGCTCAAAGGGAGAGCCGCAGAAGGAGTTTCTCCTCGGTTCAGGTGGGAGAGAGATGTCTCCCAAGACTGACAGGTAAGTGTCATGAGTCTAGGGTGAAGTTTGTATACTTCAAAGACAAGAGTGGCATGTTGCAGAATGTCTCCCTTGTTGAGAGGGAGTGTTGATGTTTGGACAACATCGGGAAGACATTCTCTAAACATAATAATTAATAATATAATTATTGATTATTAAATATAGTATATAATAAGTAAATGATAATAATAAATAGTTATTGATTATTCAAGGAACGCATCCTTTCATGGATGGTCACCTTATGTTCCCTATATATGGAACACTCATCATTTTAATAATACATCGAATATCCATCATATCTCATATGAAGAAAACCAACACGTAGAAGGTTCAAGGACGAAGGAATCCATTTCCATTTTCAATGGCGACAACGTGCTAAGGGGAGATCAAGGAGGTAGCACTTGGCATCGAGGAGCTATATCAGGGTGATGGTGGGCCTCACGTGCATTTTCCCCTAGTTATCACTCTCCAATGGTGGCTCCAAGGGCTAGTTCCTGATGGATATCTGCCAATGGATTCCAAGTGGTTAGCACACAAACACATATATGACATATTTAATTCCTTGTATTTTGGTATAGGTCTTGGAGCATATTGATGACATCGAGGTGGATTTCACTGAGGATGAAAAGAAGGGATGATTTTAGGGGCTAAATTTCCCTCATGGGCTAATTTTTCATGGTTTTTCCAAAAACAAGATTCGCTATTCTAAAAATGATTCGCCCAAATTCTATAGGATAAAATTATTTTACCTTAAAAATCGCCAAAAAATTATACAAACTATATAGAATCCTTAGAAATTTGAATATTTTTACAAAAATATCACCAAACATTTATAATTGGCATATGAAGGATTACTAAGATTCGCCAAGGTTTCTACATTTTAAAATAAATTTCCATCCTTAAAATAATCCCTGATGAAAAGGACAAGGAGTACATATTCCTCATGGATGAATATTTCATTTATATTCAAAAATTAAAGTGTGTCGTTGATTTGGAGGAGATCGAGTCATTGTATCGGGTTGGGACTCTGAATCCAAGGTGAGGATTTCATTCAAATCAAGTGGTTGGGAAGGTTCTGGTATCTTTTTCATCATGTGATATTCTCATTTTAAAATTCAAGTCTGTAGTCAATCATCCGAAAGTTGTATCTTGTTCTTCACCCTCGCATGCAGTTGGAGCGTTGTTGGAGACCAAGCCTCATTGTGGTAGCTCACTCGTAGGGTCTGACGAATCAATTTTTCCAGTGGAGACAACAACTCCTAATTCTAAGAAGAAAAGGTGTTGGAGAGTGAAGATAGAGTAAACCAGGATGGTGGTTGGTGCAGATGTCTACATTGGTGAAATATTAGACCTCCTTGGGAGAGCATTTGTTGGTCGATTCTATGGGAAAATAGTTTCCACGACATCTTTACATAAATGGATGGAAGAGAACTAGTCCATTTTACTGGGGTATCATCCCGAGTTCCACACCTTAGCATGAGGTTGGATGTGTTTCAAGTTTAGGACTAAGGAGGAAATATCAGAGATTTTCAACAAGGTCTTGCGTTGGGGCTCTTCTAGCCTAGTTCTAAAAGAGTGGGTGATTTTGTTCGACCCTACCTGAGAAGAGTTGGCTCCAACAAACGTGTGGGCCATTCTCCCTAATATATTGATGGTTTTATGGGAAGAGGTTCTCATGGTTTGCATAGGAAATAAAATCAAAAGGTTTGCCAACTATGAGCCCGACTAGTAGCTGAAAAAAAATAGAAGGTGGGCATGGCATCAGATTGAAGTGAAATTAAGGGAGGGTCTCCTTGATGAAATTGAGTTGGTATGGGAAGTTTTCACCTAGAAACAAAGGATCGATTACTAGTGGGTTCCTCTTATATGCTTTAGATGTCATAAATTTGGTCATATTTAAGCTCAATGTTGGAGACCCCCGTCTTCCTTTCTCCCTTTACATAGAACGTGGAAGAGAAATGTGCAGTCGGTGGAGTTAGTCTCGAAATTATCAAAGTACTCCATCAGGAACAGTAACAATGAATATAATATGTTGATTAAATCCTCATCCTTGCCTCCTCATTGGGATTCGAATCCAGGTAATCCTATTTCTTCTCATTTTTCCATTTATGTTCCTCAATATCCCGGTTTACATAAGGTTGAGGATTCTCCTGTGCATCTTGCTCCTGCCAAAGAGGAAGTTTCTCATCCCAATCTCACCTCTAAGGTCATTAGGGGTGTCATTGTAAATGGATTCTCTTCCCTTCATGTAGTTGGTTCAATATTCTCCCCCCCCCTTGTCATAATTCACCCCTACCATTTGTGCACTCTTCATCCTCTTCATCCCCCTCTAATGCCTCAATCGCATCTTTGGCCTCCAAGTCCTCCTATAAATCAGATTTCATGTTGCGGTCAAGGGTAGAAAAACATCAAGATGAAATGTGTCAATGATATTTGGCTTTGGAGAAGAATTATATTGGTCACGTGGGTCGTAAATCTTTAATTTCATTAGCTCAATTATAAGTAGTTAACGAAATTAGGATTGGAAAATAGTCAACCATAACTCGGGACCTTAGAGTGGGTAAATCCATGGGTAAAGTTCACAAATGATTGTGTTGTCTTTCAATGCTCGTGGGGTTGGGGGAAGCTCCAAAATCAATTCCTTCAAAAGGATTCTCTTGATTGGTAGGCCAGACTTCATATTGGTTCAAGAAACTATGTTTAGCGGGGAGAAAGTAATAGAGTCCTTCAGAAATTGGCTAAAAGATTGGTCCTTTTGCACTATTGATTCGGTGGGGATATGTGGAGAGTTACTCTCCACTTAGCACCCCATGTTCAAAGTCCTCTCCTCATCCCATATCCCATCTAGGATTATTTTCGATGTGGTGGATAACATTTTAAATTTTCCCTTTAGAATGATCAATATTTACAGACCGTATGGAGACAGGGTTCAATACTGGAATGACATGAGAAACTCTGGTATCCTAGTGCTCAGAATATAATCTTAGGTGGGGACCTAAATTTCACATTGCCTTTAAAGGAGGTTTGGGTTGTGCATCCATGTTAAGAGCCGCAAGAATCTTTATTTTCTCGTTGGATCGAGAAACATCATCTGATCAATTTGGTGCCACAAACAATCTCTCAAACTTGGCGTAATGGTAGAAAAGGATCAACTCTAGTGGTTAAACGATATATTTCTAATATCTAAGGATATGATCAATTAGCCCTGGTATTTCAATTCAAAGGTACTAGTAGGGGACATATCCGATCATATGTTGATTCTATTGTAAATTGATACAAAACGTCCCAAGCCCCTTTCACCCTTTAAGTTCAATTATTCATGGCTCAAAGAAGAGAATTACAAAAGTCTAGTTTGCTCAGTATAGAGGCCCTTAGTGGAAGATGTTGAAAGTTCCCTCATGTTTTGACTTATCGTCTTGTCGATTTACTCAAATTTCAAGTGTAGGCACTCATTGGATACAAAATTTTAATTTTGTATAAATGAGTTCCTACACTTGAAATCTAAGTAAACCTATAAGGAGATAAATCGAAAATACGATTAAAAAACTTTTTTTTCCCTATCGCTCCCAAACTATTTACCCTTTGAAATCATCATCTTGAATCTTATTGGTTCTTTTAAAGTTGATTTTTATAGCACATTTTTTGTTTTGAGGGCCATTTTTTACCTCAAAATTTCTCTAATGCTTTACCATTCTACACTAAGCAGTACGTCACAACCACCCATTTCAATAGTGAACATGTGCAATTTTAGTTGGTATTCAACCATTTGAAGTCTCACATTCTCACACTTGTCACCATGTTTCATCATATTTCCATTTGCTATCATAACTTGAAAATTGTGCATTGCATGGACATAACAATGGGTTTCTTCTACAACTCTCCAATGAATAAAACTATGGGTGTTATCACTATCAATTAAAAAAATCACTTGGTGGTGCTTGATGTACCTAACTAACTTCAAGGTCTAGGGAGTTTAAATACCAGATAAAGCATGGAGGGAAATTTAGAGTTCCTCACAAGAAGACTCCATGTCATTTTTTACCTAAGAAGAATTGGTAGGTTCATCACAAGAAGACTCCAGGGGGTCACATAAATTTGAAATAATTTGTTCCTTACATTTATGCCCTTTGAAAAACCTCTCATCACAATTATAATAGAGTTTGAGGCCTTGACATTCTTCTTCTTCCTCCTGGTTCAACTTGTTGAGCCTCAAGGGTTGAGAGGGAGGGGAAATGGTTGTAGATTCCATATGAGGGTGAGGTTAGGGAACAAAATAGGGTTTTTTGATATGTGCATTCATCACCATATGCTCTTCTATAGCTCTCTAAGAGGCCTCTGACCAAGTAACTGGGTGTTTCTTAATAACTTATGCTCTTATACCCCCCTTGAGATACCGATAAAACATTATTTAACAAAAGAATTAGTTAGGCTCTCTAAGTGGATTACCAATTATTCAAAGGCTACTATAAAGTATTGTCTTGTGCTTGTATGGTGCAATGTGGTGAGCTATCCCAAATAGTGAGTAGCTCTTTTAAAATGGTGGCAGGCCATAGTCACTTATCTGTGTACTCTTTTTTTGATATATTAATACAAAGATTATCTAAGTTAAAAAATAAATAAAGAAACTATATTATTATTATTATTATTATTATTAAAAGAGTAAATTGTTAATAATTTAAAAATATTAATAACAACAAATATATATCAATGTCAAAAATAAAAATAAGAAGAACTTAAAAATAAATCACAAATTGAAACAACTCACATGATAGAAGCAAAGAGGTTGGGAAAAATAATCAAACATAAATAGAGATTGATCTATGTCAAAGTAAGTTGTAATGACCATAAATATGGCTACTCAGTAAATCTCCAAGCTTATAAGGGTTAAGAATATTTATAAATGAAGACCTCATTCCAAAAGACCAAGCTTAAGTAAGGAATGAAGTTCAAAGGGTAAAATAAGCCGTAAAGGAAGGAAAATAGGCAATAATTAGAAACCTAAAAGCTATTGTTACAAATGGTAATAATAAATAGGAATTTGGGACACATAAACAAAATTTTAAAGAATTCCAAGTAATCCTTTACCTTCTTAAGGTATGACATCATCATCGTAATCATTAAAAAATAAATATTAAAAATGTTGATTAAAAACATTAATAGTAAAATAATATATAATATTGATATTGATAATAAATAAAATATTAAAATATTTTAATGTCCCTTTAATTAAAATATTTCAATATCAACTTGATGATGATGATGGATATTAATGTCGAGTGAGACCAACATTGGTTTATTATAACATAAAATAAAACAAAAAAAAATGTAAGGAATTACTTGCTTTGCTTTAAAATTTTATTTATGTGCTTGAAAAGCTTTAAGAAAATAATTTCTAAATCACCATAGTTTTGATGAGTTAAAAGGTTAGGAAGGTTGTTATTTTAATACATATTTTGAAATTGACATCTAAAGTGATTTTCATCCTCAACCCTCTTAGTGTCACAAATATGACAAATACTTTTGACCCACAATGTTTTAGGAATTTCACAATGCCCTCTTTCACTATGGAGTTTGTGACAGTTTGTTATTATTTTAACAATGTTTATTTTCTTCTTTATGTTGGAAGATTGGTTGTTGTCATTGAGGTCAACCCTAGTCATGGGTTTTGGACCACAAGATTGATGAAGGTATTTGGACATGAAGGAAAATGCACATGTAGATACAACACCCATGGATGGATAGTATACATCATGTTATTTCCGGTGGTATGTGTCACGTCACGTGGATCCTCACGGTTGAGAAGAAATGAATTTTTGAAGATGACAAAGTGAATTGTACATGTAGGCCCTGAAGATAATTATAGAAAATAATTACAAAATAAGAAAGTGTCAGGTCGGCCCTAATGTTAAAAGGAAGTGACATAAATGGTATAAATAAACATCATTATACATTCATTTGATACAAGTCGAATTTCATAGGGAAGAAGAAGTAAAAGAAGGCCGGATTTCAAGGGAGGATGAAGTCTTTTGGTGATTTGTTCTAAGGTATGTTATTTTCAGGTCATCTTACCATTTTTGCTATAACTTTTTTTCTAGAACGATTCAGATGGTGAAATCGCTATGGTATTGAGAAGACATATCAAGGTAACTCTAGTAAAAATTTCAGCTATTTATTTTCTATAATTATGGAGATAAACTCTGTGGAAGATAGGGTTTGTGAGCAGTCCTGAAGCTAGTCAATAAACATGTATTCTGGGTAAAACAGTCATAACTTCTTCATAAATAATCCAAATGAAGTGGGACCACTTCCATTGGAAATAGTATGGATTTTATTTTCTTGTGTGTCAGTTTTAGAATCAGATGTTAAATATTGAACGCGGGACATGCTGTACAAGTTGGGTCTTCTTAACAGACCAGAATTGAATAAAGTCTATCATTCTTTCTATAACCTCTTTTTGGGGAGGATTCAAGGAGTGAAAATTGGAGGAGTTTTAGAGAATACATTGAGTAATATTATCTATAGGATCAGAGTACTCCAAGTATTGAAGAATTTCATAAATTGAAGAAGTCTCAGGAAGCATTATCAAGTTCTATGTGATGATTGGTTGATGGTGATGATTTAATGTAAAGTTTTATTATCTCTCATATATTCTTAGGCTGAAGGAAGGGGAAATGATGGAGAGTTCAAATATCTCTTGATATTGGAGAATTGTATCTTCCTCTTGGAGGTTTATCCCTCCCTTTACATTTGGAAGTTGTAGCTACCTTTGGAAGCCATTACTTCCCTTGAACAATAACTATTGATTATTTCTCATATATTGTGCATGGTGTATTCTGGGGTATTGGTGTAACTCTTATACTATCGTTCATTTCTCATTGGATATAGTTGAATGGTTTACGTATAAGTTGAAAAAGGTTTTAAATTGTACTTGATACTAATTCACCCCCCTCTTAGTATCAACAATTGGTATCATAGCAGGTTGCCTTCAGAACAGTTTAACCACTAGAAGGAAAATCTTGAGCAGAGATGGATGACCATGAGCACACTTCAAATGGGATTCAAAAATTTGATGGAAGAAATTATGCATACTGGAGTGATAGAGTGAAAACTTACCTAACGGCTTTGGGAGTAGACATTTAATACTCAGTTGTAAATGGCTATGTAATCCCAAATAATGCTCCAACCGATCCAAATGAGAAGAAGCTTATGAGTTGTAATTCAAAAGCCAGACATGTTATTCTAGCAGCATTGGCACCAACCATTCCTAGCAAAGTAATGGGATGTGGCACTACTAAAGAGGTATGGGACAAACTCAAGAATATCTACGAAGGTGATAAAAAACTTAAGCAGGTCAAGCTTCAACGACATAGAGAAGAATTTGAAAATTTGAAGATGAATGAAAAGGAAGATATTGCAACCTATCTTCTTAGAGTTGATGAAGTTGTTAATGCTATCAGAGGATTAGGTTGATGAAGTTGTTAATGCTATCGAGGATTAGGTGAAGAGCTCAATGAATCGCTATTGTACAAAAGTGTTGAGATCACTCTCTTGAAGTATGATGCCAAGGTCCTCTCTACATTGTTAAAACTATGGACTTGACTAAAATGGCAATGGATGAATTACATGGGACTTTTATGGCATATGAAATGAGAACAAGTACGGAAAGTGACCAACCAAAATCAATGAATCGCCTTTGCGCCATAAAGAAGACAAAAGACAAGGATGTAACAACCTTTACGAAGGAAGAAAATTTGTAAGAAGGTTCCGTGAAGGAAGTGGAAGATACAAAGGTAAAAGCCCTCAAATTTTAAACGTGGTAGAATAGGACATGTATTGTTGAAAAATGCTACTATAAGATGAGAAGTCTCAACAATAAAAGAGTTTCTACTCCAAGGACGATGACATCTCAGATGAGAGAGTGAAGAAGAAGATAACGATGGAGGAGAAGTCCTCTCATAACCCAAGAAAGTTGTGATGATGATCATAATAATTCTAGAAGAAGAAGAAATCATCCGTGAAGAAGATTCGTGATGAAGAACCAACCTTGATTCCTTTTTGAGATACAAAGACAATGCAAAGAACAAGAAGACTTGATGAGAATCTTGGAAAGTTGAAGCATGTTAAACTGAAAATATGTTTAGAAACACAAACACAATACCAAAAGGTGAATTGAGTAGTTGTGAAGAAGAGAATTGCCAAGCTTGAAAAGACCATTGATAGCTTCAAGGGCCGAACAAATTAGAATATTATGAGAAATTGAAAGGTAATTGATCAAAAAAGTGGAGCTACTATTGACAACAAAAAGGTTGAAGAGGTTTGAAAAAAGCACTGAAAAAAAATAGATGAGATCCTTAACAATCAAAGATCTCCTAAAACGACAAGATGTGGGACTAGACATACCGACGTTTCTTTGAAGACAACAAAACAAGAAGGAAGGAAATGATGAAACCAACACTCAAAAACAAGTTGAACAACAAGATAGAAAACTAGAATTCAAGGAATGACATCAGAAGATCCTCTCCCCATCGCATGAAAGAACCATTATGAAGGAAACTACGTAATGAATAGATCAAGGAACCCTAAGGACCACACCACGCTAGGAAGACCACTTTACTCAAGTATCAATCACCATTTTTGGACATTGTTATACTTGCGGAAATTTTGGACACAAGGCAAATCAATCAGAGAATCAATGAAAGGAATAACTTAGCCAAGCTACATGAATGGTTAAAATAGTAGATATGGAAATGTTCAGAGACCCGGCCAATAGAAATTATAATCCATTCAACCCATTAATGGATCAAAACATCGTATGCTACAAGTGCAATAATATTAGTCACAGCTAACAACACAAGGTGAGAATGAAGATAATCATATGTCAAATGTCCTGATACCAACTACAACATGGAAAGGAAAGAATTCCACACTATGTAATCTCTGTCGAATAGAATTGGTCACTAAACAATGCAAAGAAGAAGATGAATGGTTCATAGACAAGGGTGCTCATCTCATATGACCGTAGATCAAAGCAAATTTGTTAGCTTGAAGAAAAGAGGTGGAAATGTTGCATTGGAGATGACACATCTACCAAAATACCTGGAAAAGGAACCGGTAAATCCTTGGAAGTGAAAGAAAAAAGAAGGAAAAGTCCTATTGGCTGAAGATCTAAAGCATAATCTCCATAGTGTCAACAAAATATGTGATCAAGGATACACTCTTACATTTTCTGGAGTCAAACGTAAGAGTGTAAAATTAGAGAAAATAACTCAGAAGATTGGTTGCAACCGCAACAAGAATAATCGGACAACATATGCATCCTAGACATGAAGAAGAGAGAGAAGACGTAAGCCAAACAAAATGATTCCAAGGAAGAAAGTCCAAAGACCAAAAATAAGGATGAAGTATTATCGATTGCCACATGTTCATAAGGGGAGCAAAATTTCAAAGAAGAAGGTTACCTTTGTCATTAAACCGTGAGGAGCAATTTCTAACATTTTAAGCATACATGTCAAGGGAGAGAGAAATTGGGATCATGATGATAGGGGAGTATGAGTGTTGCCATCAATGACAAAAGGGAGATTGTTGGAAAATTGTTGTTGTCATTGATGTCAACCCTAGTCATGGATTTTGAACCACAATATTGATGAAGGTGGCTTGAAATGAAGGAAAATGAACACAGTAGATACAACACCTGATGGATAGTATACATCATGTTGTTTCCTTGGGTATGTGGTGACCTACCAATGGATCCTCATGGTTGAGGAGAAATGGACTTTTGAAGATGACAAAGTGAATTGCATATGTAGGGTCTCAAGATACTGGCTTAAAAAATATTCACAAAATAAGAAAGTGTCAGTCGGGCCCTAATGTTAAAAGGATGACATAAATGGTATAAATAAACACCATTATACATTCATTTGATGTCAAATTTTAGGAGGAAGAAGAAGTAAAAAAGGTCGATTTCTAAGGAGGATGAAGTCTTTGGTGATGTGGTTCTAAGGTATGTTATTTTCAAGTCATATTACCATTTTTGTCTATAAACTGTTTTCTAGAATGATTCAGATGGTGAACTCTCGCTATGTATTGAGAAGACATATCAAGGTACCGGGGGTAAAATTGGCCTTTATTCTTTATAATTATGGAGATACACCTGCGTGGAAGATAGGGTTTGTGACCAAGATCGGCTAGTCAATAAACATGTTCCAAGTAAAACAACTATAACCTTCTTCATTAATCCAAAATGAAGGGGACCACTTCCATTGGTGCCAGTACCATCGTAGCTCTTTGAAAAGCAGTTTCAGAATCAGATGTTAAATATTGACGATGGCATGTCAGACAAGTTGGGTCTTCCTGGGAATCGTAATTTCAGAATTGAATAAGTCTACCATTCTTTCTATAACCTCTTGGGAGGATTCAAGGAGAAAATTGGAGGGAGTTTCCATAGAATACATTGAGTAATATTATCTTATAGATCAGAGTCCTCTAAGAATTGAAGAATTGCAGAAATTGAAGAAGTCTCAGAAGCATTATCGTGTTCTATGATGATTGGTTGATGGTGATGATTTAATGTAAAGTTTTATTATCTCTCACACTGCGGAAGGAAGGGGTAAGGATGGAGAGTCTAAATATCTCCTTGATATTGGAGGATTGCATCTCCTCTTGGAGCTAATATATTATTTCTCATATTGTGCATGTGTATTCTAGTGTATTGCGTAACTTTTATACCATTGTTCATTTCTCATTGATATAGTTGAATGGTTTAAGTATAAGTTGAAAAGGTTTTAATTGTACTTGAAACCAATTCACCCCCCCTCTCAAGATCAACAACAATCGGTATTGAGAGCGTGTTGCCTCGCAATGCTTAAATCCAATCGGAAGGAAAAATCCCCAGTAGAGATGGAGGACCATGGGTACATTTTAAATGGATTCAAAAATTGATGAAGAAATTATTATGCATACCGAGTGATAGAGGAAAACTTACCTAATCAGCCTTTGGGAGTATGTTGATTGAAAATGAACGCTGCTAATCAGTAAGAGGGATCCGTTTAGGGTTGTCTAAATAACCCAAACCGTTTGGGATGACCCACCATGACGGTTTACGTCTGCTAATGATCTAAGTCCTAGAAAAAAAATGAAAACTAAACTAAGAAACTAATCTAAACAAAAACAATAATTAAACAAACTAATAAACAAATCTAAACTACATATATACAATCTATTACCTAAATCATACAACTATAATTCTATAAAGTAAATGTTTAATTATCAATAAAATCAGCTTCAATTACAAATATAAAATATATACAAATAAAAAAAAAAAAAAAAAAAAAAAAAAAAAAAAAAAAAAAAAAAAAAAAAAAAAAAAAAACTAATGTTTTTTTTTTTTTTTATAATTTTATGAAAAAGAAATAGAATAAAAACTATCTAAGCTAAAAAACTAAAATAATAACTCTAACTATGAATCTAAACTAATATATTTATCTAAACTACTTAAATAACACTAATAAGCTAACTATTAAATGACAAATAACAAACTGACCTGAAGTAACGCTTCAAGTTCGTCCTGTATCCAATAGTCGATTTAGTTGTTCGGTGGGAGGAAACCCGGACCAAATTCTCCACGAGCTTCTCGTAAATGGAAAGCAGCTGTGCTATTCAAATATAAATGACAAGACAAACAAGACATAAAAATAACATCAATTTTATGATTTACAAACCATCACAATTAGATAAATATGTATGCAACAATTTGTGCAAAACAATTCAATTAATGAAAAACATAAACCTGTATTCATTTAAATTGAATTAAAGTGATTGTTGTATTTTTAAATAAGAGATATCAAATATGGACAACATATAAATCAAATCACATCAACATGCAATGAATTATGATAGCTAAAGTAGTCAATAATTAATTGCAAATTGATATGCAAAAAACCTGAAACAAAAGTTTGATATATTGAAAGCGAAAGTTGTTACAAGACATCAATTTTCATCTCAGTCTGAATCATAAATCCATAGTCTGGTTCTCTCCACAGTGATGATGATGGTTCTCATTACAAAAAATAATAAGTATTTAAAGACCTCCCACAGGGTAAAACATCCCTGTGGGAATTATCAAAACAGTTTACAGAAAATCTGGAGAGAATCTCCCAAATCTGATTAAAACTAACAACCTAAAACAAAACCATATCCAAAGTATCTCCCAAACTGCTACAACATGCCCAATTGATCATTGTAATTCGTATGCACCTGAAAGAGGACAAGAATAGACCATATTAGAGGATATTTTATTGATAAAATTGACAAAATCTAATTTTTAAGACTAGCTACAGAATCTTGTGATTCTGTAGCTGGTCTAAATTGAACACATAATCATTTTAAAACCAATTCGAATCTTAAAAATTTATATTCAAACTATTAAACCAATATTTGATTACTAATTAAAAACCAAACGAATCATTCAAATCAAAACTTGTATGCAAATTAAAACAAAAGAAATCGTGGTCAGTCGAAAGGTGACAGAGATACATATACTCTGTTCAATTTGTTATCACCAATTCGGGTAACCAGAATCGCTTAGATAATTGGACAGCAATGAAATCACTTTCATGAACCAATTCCAATCGACACAAACTGTAACCGGTTGAACAAATCATTTATGCAATCGTTTATGTCGCCTCATACATTAACAAAATCATTGTCGAATCACAACGAAATCAATAGGATCGTTTTTCAAATTAATAGAATTGTATCAAACATATACCAACGATCATGCTAATCGTGGCACACAACAATCGTTTACAAATCAAATCAGACAGGAATGAATCGAAACAGTTTGGGGTCGACAAAATCGTTATGCAAAATCATATCAATCAACACAGCCACACGATTTTTAGCAAATAGTTCTTTTGCACAGGTCGAAAGTAATCAAAACCCAAATGAGAATGTTGATTCAATACAAAAAAGAGTCATTCCTGGTAAATCGAAATCAACAGGGTTGTTTTGAATCTATTAGGAACAAACGAAACTAATCGAAATCGAACCAAATCGACTATCCTAAATCAGATGAACAGAGTTGATTCAAAAACAAACCAAACAGAATCAAAAACCAATCAATTGCTTATACTAAGTTGGGCATGACAAAATCGCATAACCAAATCATAGCTACATTTGAATTTAGTAAAATGAGTCTACTGTACAGGATCTACAACAAAATCGTTTTGGATGATCAAACTATAACAGAATCATTTCAAATGTATTAAAACGAACAGAGCTAATTCGAATCTGTTATATTAATTCAAGCAAACTTACACAACAAAGTTCATATTGAAATTCATACCTAAACAATCAGAAAACAACTCGGTCATGATAATTTGGAATTGACGAAGGCCGTTGTTGCTTCGACGTTCCTGAAGACAATCGAACTGGTGGTTTTTTGTTTCTTATCATTAGTTTGAAGTCTGTCTCTTTCTTTTGACAACACTGTCACTCGTTCCTCTAACGATTTGATCTTTGATTGTAACATAGGAATGTCGGTGTAATAACGCTCTAGCCAAACATTACATTGGACACATGATGATTGCTCGGTCTTTGACATAACAGGTGAGGGTTTGTTTAAGTCACCAGGGATTTCATTGTGCAACTTGATTCCTGGGTAATTCGGGTCGTTTTTGAGACAAGGGGGTAAGTTATAGACATAGTCATAGGGTTTCATAGAGCATAGGACATAAGAATAGGGGTACTCTTCAGCTAGGAAATGCTTGATATCGGAGTCCGAGTCCTCACTCAACATTATGGGCTTTTGGTCGATATTCTGTTTAGGTTTGTTCTGGGCAAGTCTTGATATTAATCGAGCATTTTTCTTCCCCTTTTTGTCGGCAGTAGTATCACTGTTGTCTTTCTTCCTCCCAGGTCTTTTGATGACCTTAAAATCATCCTTAGCGCATGGGTCAACCAAGGCATCAGGTAGGTCCAAGTCGGGGCAAACTGAGGGTTTGACAGGGGGTAGAAGGATATGCAATGGCACGGCTGGTCCAGCCAAAGTCTCACTGACCACAGGCTTGTCGATTTGAGCAGACTCTGTATTAGCAAATCCATTTCTAGACAGAAAGGCTCGCCAATTATCACGATGAAGGCTCAAATGGTGGACGATGATGAGTTTAATTAAGTTGTGGTGAAACAGGCTGCTATCAGCCTTCTCGCGTTTGAATCTCTTAGACATCTTGTAAAGACTACGCAAGAAGTAATGCGGCATGTTCAAAGGATAGCCCATGAAATTCATCAATAACCGGAGGTGATACAAAAATACTAAGCCATACCGACCTTCACAGGTCAAAAAATGTTTAACGATTACCAAAATATCGTGCCACCTGGGTTTGAGGGTAGAAATAGGCATACCTTTATCACATGAAACAACCTTTCTTGATACGAATAGTAATGGCCACGACACCTCGTCGACTTTGGAGTTTTTAAACCATCATTGGCCTGTAGCTACCAGTCCTGTAGCAGAGCTTATGAACTCCTCATTGAGCTCGAGCTGTATGTCACCGACTTTAGCCCTACACCCGTCAAAGGTGAGGGAGAATTGTTGGGCAACTGAAAGGTTGAAACCCTCGAACCTTTGTATAAACACCAGCCACCCATTGTTTTCTAAAGCCTTACGGGCATTATCGAATAGTAACAGAGCTTGACAACCGTTTGGCTCTATGCGCACCACCGGCGCCATAGAGAGGAGCACACGGTGAGCGAGGTGAACGGGCCAGGGTTTGAACAAAGTATACGCAGGGGCAGAATGCTCACATGCTTAACCGAAAACTAGCAAAGGTGAACTAGGATAGGGGGAAAGCATTAATGACAGAATGTGCGAAGGTGGTGGAGCTATTTCGGCCCATGCAAAATAGTCATTTCCCACAGTACAACCGACGACGCACATAATGTTTCAAATCACTATGCATATATTAAAACCATGCCATTCGATCGATCAATGAAACCTATGGTAAGTCGACCAAACAATTGCGCGAGCAATAGTTTTATCATAGCTTTAAAACCAAACAATGAATCGAAATCAATACCAAGGGTTCGATCATATGAAATATGTGTTGTGTGATATGATTTATACCAAGGGTATAACCATAATGCCAATGTGTTTTCATGAAACCAATGTGTCAAAGAAATCGATGAAAGAACATAGAAATCAAACCATCAATGCATCACAAACTTGATCATAAGAATATCATCACAGTGTTGTAAAAAAGAAGTCATATTAACAATTAAAAATGCCAAATGAATAAAGATCTTGGAGTCTTGTCAACTATGCGACTATAATTAAATTGGAAATGCAATGAACATATAGACAAGAGTGACCATAACAATCAAGTGATGATTCTAATACGACTTTGAAATCAAATTTTTCACGCTTGCAGTCGTGAAAACAAGAACAAAGGCAGGTGTGCAAATAGCGCAAAAATAATGGTGTTATTTTCTTCCGAGGATTCCGATGAAAATCAAAGTTTGCAAAACACTGGTGTAGGTAGCTTATAAGGACAATATAGAAATTTGAATTGGCTGCCAACAGAGTAGACATTTGGTACTCAGTTGTAAATGGCTATGTAATCCCAAATAATGCACCAACCGATCCAAATGAGAAGAAGCTTATGATTTGTAATTCAAAATCCAGACATGTTATTCTAGCAGCATTGGCACCAACCATTGCTAGCAAAGTGATGGGATGTGGCACTGCTAAATAGGTATGGGACAAACTCAAGAATATCTACGAAGGTGATCCAAAATTTAAGCAGGTCAAGCTTCAACGACATAGAGAAGAATTTGAAAATTTGAAGATGAATGAAAAGGAAGATATTGCAACCTATCTTCTTAGAGTTGATGAAGTTGTTAATGATATCAGAGGATTATGTGAAGAGCTCAATGAATCGTTGGTTGTACAAAAAGTGTTGAGATCACTTCTCTTGAAGTATGATGCTAAGGTCTCTGCCATTGAAGAAACTAGGGAAATGGCTAAAATGGCAATGGATGAATTACATGGGACTCTTATGGCATATGAAATGAGAACAGGTACAGAAAGTGACCAAACAAACAATGAAGTAGCCTTTAAATCCATAAAGAAGACAAAAGACAAGGATAACGACCTTGATGAAGAAATAGCAAATTTTGTAAGAAGGTTCCAGAAAGGAAGTGGAAGATACAAAGGTAAGTCTCCTCTCAAATGCTTTAATTATGGTAGAATAGGACATATTGTTGAAAGTTGTTACTATAAAAAGAGAAGTCTCAACAACAAAAAGAGCTTCTACTCCAAGGATGATGACATCTTCTCAGATGAGAGTGATGAAGAAGATAATGATGGAGGAGAAGTCCTCTTCATAACCCAAGAAACCCAGGATGATGATCATAATAATTCTAAAGAAGAAGAAATCATTTG
>SNQJ01S0030531.1:138210-150047 GCA_010110895.2 Picea sitchensis | reverse complement strand
CCAAGAAACCATGGAAGATCCCACTGCGCTCCCTGCCCAATCAGAGTCAATATATTCCTGCCATATCATATCAATACTGGAAGTATATCTCGGACCATGTCAAACTGTGCCTCACAAGTATCTCAACACATTCTTCACAACAACATAGTGTGTCTATCTCAGTTGGCTCATAAATTGGCCAAGTGAACTCACTGCATATCAAATATCTAGTCTGGTGTTAACTAGATATATAAATGATCCAATCAATTGTCTATACAGGGTCGGATCAATCTCGTCAGAATTGGAAGAATACACACATAGTTTCTTCAGATTCGTCACCATTGGTGTAGCCATGGGTTTACAATTTAGCATCCCAAACTTTTTCAATATCTCAACTGTGTACTTCCCCTGACTTAGGAAGATCTCATTAGTTCTTTGCCACACCTCTAGTCCCAAGAATTAGTGCATCATACCAAGTTCCTTCATCTCAAACTCAGAGGTCAACACATACTTGCATTCGATAATAAGGCTCTCTGTACCGATAAGGAATAAATCATGAATGTAGAGGACCGGAATCAGGGCCTCACCATTAATAGTCTTGTAGTACAGGTTGAGATCAACAACACTTTTGCTGAAGCCCAAACTCATAAGGTGTCCATCAATCCTCTCATACCAAGCTCGAGGTGGTTGCTTGATTCCATACAAGGGCATTTTCAACCTACACACATGAGACTCCTTCTCATGTATCACAAAACCATCTGGCTGCTCGAAGTATACTTCTTCCTCAATATCTCCATTGAGAAAGGTTGTCTTTACATCCATATGATGTACTCTCTAACCGATGGATGTTGCAGGGAAAATAATCATCCGGATAGAAGTGTATTGAGAAACAGGAGAAAATGTCTCCTCATAATCTATTCCCTCCACCTTAGAGAATCCTCTAGCAACAAATCTTGTTTTGTGCCTCTCGATGCTCCGATCAACTGTGTGTTTGATCTTGTAGATCCATTTGGAAGTCACTACAGACTTCCCTTCAAGTCTCAGAACAATATCCCACACATCATTCTTCATGATGGATTGATACTCCTCCATCATGACATCTCTACATACTGGATGACTAGTTGCCTCCTTATAACAAGAAGGCTCAAAATGAATGATGTGGCTCATAACCATGGCATAACATGAATATTTCTGAGGTCTCTTTCTCTCTTGGAAGGTACCATGAGGAGCTGCATGTCCTTCTTCCTCCTGCAGAGTTTAATGAGCCCATGTAGGTCTCTTCTAACCTACTACAATATCTCTAGGAACATCAACTGGAGGTACAAGATCAATGGGATCAATAGGCTCAACTGTCTCCCTATGAACTGTTCGAGGGTGAGGGGGAGAAGGAACCATATCTTCTTGTTTCTCACTATCAATATCCATGTGAGATCCTCTAGATCTCATGAAGGCTACCTCCTCCTCAAAGGTAACATCTCTGCTCACCTCAATCTGTCTTTGACCAGGGATGTAGATCCGGTATGCCTTCGAAGACTCATTGTACCCCACAAATGTACCCTTTCTTCCTGAAGGGTATAGCTTGGTCCTTTTCTCTTTGGGTATATGAATGTATATTGGACACCCAAATATCTTGAAGTGTCCAACCTTAGGCTTCACTTCGGTGAAGGCCTCCTCAAGAGTCATGTTCCTCAAAGACTTTTGTTATGAACATACACTACAATCATGGATGCCTCTGCCCACAAAAACATATGTAAATGTTGATCATGAATCGTCACCTTGACTGTCTCACAATAGATGGGATCAAAAGTCTACTACATGTAGTCTGTCATTAATTTTCCCAGAATCAGGTCCTTGTAGAGAATTTCATCCCCTTTACACTGTCATTGAGGGAAAAAACAATGCTATCCATTGTGACTCTTTGTTTGTCATCTTTTGTGCTCTAGGTAGTCACTGAAATATTTCCAGATGATGTGATTCATCCCTGTTCATCCCATAATAGTGACTTGAACACAAGACTCACCTTTCCTCGAACCCTATGTAGCACCAATCACCCAAACTCTGATTCAAAAAAGGCTTAAACAAGTGATTTGGGTTTCAAACACAATTGGTGGGTGACACCCTCAATCTAGTGTGATCGATCCAATTTGGGGTCTATGTCTTTTCTATACAAATATGCCCAACGAATTTTGGTTTCCAAGATGCCACATGAGCTGTTGCTTTGTATATTTATGGAGTTCCTTCACTAACGAAATGATGTTATTCAACATTCTCTTCATTTACATAAGCCTTTTGATTTGTGACATGTCATTACTTCTTGGAGCACTTTATTTAAGATAATGAGGGTTTATTCATACTGTAATCGATACTCTTGATCAAAATTTGCACACATCTCAAAGATAAATGTCGGTTGTCTACAAAATTCTACCAGTGCTTCCACTACAACTTCTTGTTGTTGGTATGATGCACCATACTTTCCTTGTGCAAGCCTAAGTATGACGCATGTGAATAAAGCTTCCAGGTGTAGCTTCAAGTTTCAGCATGACGTCGCCTCTACAACAACAATAATATTGCTTCTCCACAGACTTGTAAAAAAGAAGTTATCTTGGCCCAATCACGACATTGTCAACTTTCCACACAACAACAACAATTTCACTTTTCAGAAACTCATAGCAAAGGCGTTAACTCTGGCCCGAGATAACTACTCATTGAGCAATCACTGTTGTTTTTCTTCGATATTTTTTGTATGGATATATTATTTTTCATCTACATGAAATCATAGGTCAAACGAATATGTGGGAGGCATAATTTGATGAACACTTCTCTGAATGCAGTCCATAGGTATCCCTAAAAGCGCAAGTGTCTTATCCCAAACTTGGAGACATTTATCACTATCTGCAGCTTGTGCAAAAACTTTGTTTGGATTGCAATTCAAACTGTAATATATACATGCTGTTGACTGTCCTTTTCGTCATATCTCTCTTGCAGTGGCACAAAACAATATCTTTCGCTGTAACTAGGTACAACTCCCCTCACAATATTTGTGTTGACGATCCCCGGATGATCAACAATCACTTGGACTGCTGCTTTTGTAGTAAGTTTTCTCAGAGATCAGAATATATTTCACTCATCCACTCCCATCAGTCCATCAATGGAGATTCCAGAGAGATCGACAACAATTACCTTTGTACCGAAGGTGAATTTCAACTCGAGTTTTTCCATGCAGGGAAATCCATATAAAAGCATTGCCCACCACAATTTACTGCACAACCAGCTGCCCTCTAGCAGACATGGATTGTCCCATTTTCCTGGGCCTTTCCGTGAGGGAGACAACCCAGTCCCGCTCTGATACCATGTTGGTTTTCTTCATATGAGATATGATGGACATTCGATGTATTATTACAATGATGAGTGTTCCATATATAGGGAACATAAGGTGACCATCCATGAGAGGATGCATCCCTTGAATAACCAATAACTATTTATTATTATCATTTACTTATTATATACTATATTTAATAATCAATAACCATATTATTAATTATTATCTTTAGAGAATGTCTTCCCGATGTTGTCCAAACATCAACACTAAGGTTCCCCCCATAGAATATCCTAAATTTAAGGATATATTCTATTGCGATAAAGAATTAGGGCTAAGTAAGATACTATAAGAAGGTGATCAACCCTAATCTAGAATATCAAAAGTATCTCTTTGTTTTAACTAGCTTAAAGAATAAAATCAACATTGTTACAATAATAACAAATTGTCACGAACTCCATAGTGAACCATGGCATTGGGAAATTCCTAAAACATTGTGGGTCAAAAGAATTTTCCATCTTTGTGACACTTAGAGCGTTGAAGATGAAAAACACTTTAGATCTCAATTTCAAAATATGTATTATAATAGCAACCTTCCTAAGCTTTTAACTCATCAAAACTATGGTGATTTAGAAATTATTTTCTCAAATCCTTTCAAGCACATAAATAAGCTTTATCTCATATTTCATAAATAAGCTTTATCTCGTATTTCAACTCCCTAGACCTTGAAGTTGGTTGGCTACATCAAGCACCACGAGGTGAATTTTTTAATTGATAGTGATAACACCCATATTTTTATTCAATGGAGAGTTGTAGAAGAAACCCATTGTTATGTCCATGCAATGCACAATTTTCAAATTATGATAGCAAATGGAAATATGATGAAACATGGTGACAAGTGTGAGAATGTGAGACTTCAAATGGGAGACTACCAACTAAAATTCCACATGTTCACTATTGAAATGGGTGGTTGTGACGTACTGCTTAGTGTAGAATGGTAAAGCATTAGAGAAAATTTGAGGTTAAAAGTGTGCTATCAACATCAACTTTAAAAGAACCAATATTATTCAATATGACGATGCCAACCATAAGGGTAAATAGTTTGGGAGGGAAAAAGAAAAAAAAAAAACTGTTTTTTTTTTTTCTTAATCGTATTTTCGTTTTATCTCCTTATAGGTTTACTTAAATTTCAATTGTAGGCACTCATTGATACACAATTAAAATTTGGTATCCAATGAGTGCCTACACTTGAAATTTGAGTAAATTGACAAGAAGATATGTCGAGACTATGACAATTTTTTTTTTCTTTCTCTTTGAAAATTCATAACTCCTATTTTATTATTTTAACTATTAATTTATTATTTTCCTTAAGAATCCCAATTTAAAACTTAATATTTTTCTAATTAACTTTAGGTCCAATTACCATGGATTTCAAGGAGTTATATATGAGATTCACTAAGGAGGGCCATACACATACCCTCAAGAGGATCTAGTGTAGCTCCCCCAAGTTATCAACTCTCACTATATGCAAAAGCTCTTGAAGAAAGACCACTCTAGCATTATTCTCCAATTTAATGTCATTCACCCCCCACTGAAAATTCACTATGATTTGTGGTTGGTCATAACTAAGCATCAATGAGTATTTAAAACTCCATGTGACTTACCCCCATCCCATGGTGAGGACGATCATGGCATTCCACTAATTCTAGGAAGTCAACCACCAATGTGCATCCTTATGGGAACCTTTTTTCCCAAAAGAATGAAACTAAGAAGATTATTCAATAATTCTTAGAGGCAAGCATCATTCATCCCATCCCTATCCCTTACTCATCCCCTATAGTTATGGTATTAAAGAAAAATAAGGAAATTAACGTGTATCCTGATTTTTGCATTCTCAAAAACTTGGCAATGAAATATAAATTTCCTTGCCTATTTGTTGATGATATCTTGGATGAGCTTCGTGGTAACAAGTTCTCCAATAATGTGAAATATTTGAGATATCACAAGTCTAATTATGCCCCATTGTGTGTGCAAATGACTAAGAATGATGTTATCGCAACCATCATAATGATAGGCTATACAACGATTAATGTGGCCACTAGACAATCATTACATCATGGGTTGCAATGAACAAATTTAGAAGAAGATAGCATTACATTACAAAGATGAGATGCGTGTGTACCCCAATAAAATTGAGGCTATGTAGGATTTGGCCATGCCCCGAGACATTGAAAAAATTACATGTTTTTTAGGACATACAAACTACAATAAAAAGTTTAAAACAAATTATGGGCGAATCGCAACCCCTTTAACTACCTTGCTAAAAACTAATGTCTTTATATGGAACAAAGCCATAAAGAAGGACTTTTTAGCTTTAGAGGAATACGCGTGTAATGCATCTATCTTAATAGTGCCCAATTTCACTAAGACTTTTGACTTGGAACGAGATTCCTCAGACATAGGCCTTATAGAAGTGCTAATGCAAGAGGGGTGCCCATTGGCATTCACTAGTAAACAATTGTGTGACAGAAATTTGGGGAAGTCTAATTATGAGAAAGAAATGATGGGAATCATTCACCTAGTTGATACTTGGAACTTGTATCTCATCAAGAGGCGCTTCCAGATTAGGACATACCATCATAGTTTGAATAATTTTCTAGAACAAAGGTTGTAATCCCCATAACAACACAAGTATGTCACTAAGATGCTTGGGTGTGATTATGAGGTCATATACAAGAGGGTAGAGAGAATGTGTTGTCATATGCTTTGTCAAAACAATATGAGGAGGAAGGATTGATTTTCTCCTTATCCTTACCCATACTAGACTGACTCAAAGAAGCTCAACAATAATGGTTGGTGAATGACACAGTGGTTCAACTCATTCACAAACTTTAGGAGGACCCCAATCCAACTAAAGGATATACATGGTAGTAGGATACCTTGAAATATAAAGGGCATATTTTTCTAGTGTAGGATTATAGTTTAAAAAAAGGGTGTTAAAGGAGATACATTCATACCCTAAATTGGCTCACTATGGCTTTAAGAAAAACGACCAATGTGATAAGTACTCTATCTTTTGGGAAGACATGAAAAAGGGAATCAATACTTTTGTCACTAAATATGAATCTTTTTGTAATACCCCAAGGACGTGCCCCAATTGTATTTATGAATTGTAAACATGATTTGTAGGCTAGTGAGCCGAGTGCTATAATAAGCTAGGAGACTTATGTGATTATTAGGACAGAGAGCCTAGGATGCTAAGGCCAGGAGCCTTTTTTGTATATGTAATTATGCAAAATCATTAATAAAATATAAACATCGTTGCGTGTAGACCGACCATGAAGAAAGAGTGATGGGGAACTAAGCTTCCACAAGGTTGGGTAAGGGAGGAGGCTAAGTGTTTGGGCCTAGGGGCTAAGCTAGGGGGATTACATCTAAAGGGGATAATAATTTATTATTATTTCCTAAAAGGCTAAGGTGGTCAATTGACCAAGTGTTGTCCTAAGTTCCCGGAAAAGGAACGCATGCTAAGTGGAGTTCATGTGGCTATAGGAAGACAGGTGTCAACCTGGGCGCATGCAATTATAGCTGGGAAATCCAACACTGCTAGGGGGTTCGCTTGTGACTCTCCATCCACTGTCTAACAGTGAACTAGGGGCATCCATCACAAATATCTGGAACCAGTAACCCGTGATTCAAATCATGTTGGGGGTCTGTCCATTATTCCATCCACAGTCTGAACCCGATACCGGGATGATTGAACTCTGCATTGTTTCCTGGTCACGCACCCTGGAACCCATGGGAAAATTGATGGACTGATCCATGTATCCGGGGAAATATGAGTATATTGTATTTGTCTGAGCCATGTGGTGTTGTAACTGTAGGTTGTTGTGGCCACACAGTTTCTGGACTGAGTGTGGCTTGCTTCCTTTTGTTTTCTTGAGTTGTATTGACCAGTGGCTTTTGTCCTCACCTTGCAGGAATTGAGTTGAAACTGGTTGAAGAATTGGGTTTTCAGGCTCATGGTAGAAGAGGCAGGTTGTCAGGCCTATGAGCAGCTCTCTCTAGGTGAGAGAGTTTGTTGGGAAGTGGTTTTCTCCCAGAGAGAGTCTAGCACTAACTATGAAGCTTTGATAATTCCTGATCCGACTTGTTGTCGAGACCCAGAGAGGGAGGTGAAGAAGCCAATGGACAGTGTGATAGTGAAGGTGTATACTCCCAGGTGGAACATGTATGTGGGTAATGAGAGTCTGTGAGTAGTGGGCGTAAGAAGGTTCCCGGAGAGAATCCTTCTGATTGCTCTATGTAGTTTTCCTATAACCTCAGCCTAGTCTAGGATTCCCTTGCCCTGGGTGGAGCTTAGTCCCAGCTTGGGGGTGACCCACTGTTGAGCGTGATGAGCAACATGGTCTAAGGCTGGGAGGTTCATGGAAGGTCTGCATGTAGTTGGTGGTCTTCTAATAAAAGATAAGTACCACTTTTATGTTCATTTACATGTTGTGTAATGATACATATGTTGCAATTGAAGAGTATTTCCTGTGTATGTTGTATATGATGCATGTGTAGGCTTACTGTTATTTCCGCATTATTATGTTATATATATGTAGAATAGTCATTCTATGTTTATATGGATGTGTATGTTTTTCCGCAAGCATTTGTGTGTGGCATAGCCAGTAGTTAAGGCTAGAGTTGTCACAGATCAGAGTAGTGCAACAGAGTTGCAGGGGTAGCATTACTCGACCTGTTGGTGGTTGGGGATGTTACACTTTTCAATGGAACAAGAGTGAAACATTGAAGACTCATGGGGCATTGCAGCCACTATTTATCCCAGCCATTGTATGCATTAATATTTCCATGGATTTTGTTGTGGGCCTCTTAAAAGTAGGCAATAAATCAATCATCATGGTGGTAGTTGACTACCTTTCCAAATATGTTCACTTTAGTGCCTTACAACACCCATTTATGTCATCCACAATGGCCCAAGTATTCATTAATCAAATATTCAAGTTACATAGCATGCCCACTTCCATTGTGTTAGATCACGATCCCACCTTCACCAAAAAAATATGGCAAGAGTTTTTTAAACTACAAGGCACACAATTGAACATAAGCATGACCTATCATCCCCAAATATATACATCCAAACCAACTTGGTTAATAAATGCTTGAAAACCTACTTATGATGTTTTGCAATGAATCAATAACACCAATGGGTTTAGTGGCTACCCTTTGTTGAATGAAAATACAACACCTCTTATAATAGTGCCACCAAAATGACACCATATGAAGCTATCTATGGCCAACAACTTCCTTCATTTCCTTCATATTTACTAGGCATATCCAAGGATGAGGAAATGGATTAATGCACACTTTGCACTAGAGCAACCATTCTTAATGCATTTAAGGACAATACGGTTTTGCATCACAATAAAATGAAGCAACAAGCTAATCATAATAACTCTAAGTGTTCTTTTGAAACAAAGGATCAAGTGTTCCTTTGTCTCTATCCCTATAATAAAACCTCTCTCAATGACAAAGGTTCCTATATGCTAGCACCAAAATTCTAGGGAACTTGTCAAATAATCCAATGCATTATACGAGTGGCCTATCAATTGGCTCTTCCAACCCACTCTAAGATTCACCTAGTATTTCATATTTCCTATTTGAAGAAGGTCACGGGGACAAACTATTGAGTTCAAACTAGCCTTTTACAACTTGATGAAGAGGTTCCATCTAGTTACTACCAGAGCCAATATAGACCATGAGAGAACAATGGTTGTGACAACATACAGTCCACTATGTCCTCATACATTGGAAGGATACACAACAAGAGGACACCACTTGGGAACCAACAATGATTATATTGTAGTTTCCACACCTCCAACCCTTAGGACAACACTACTCTTGAAGGAGGAGGGCATGTTGGGCCTTACCCTAACCTCCCTACTTTGAGGTACATAGGAGCTAAAAATTAATGTACAAGACCATCTTCTTCGAATAAGGTCCATTAGGTAGTTAGTGGGTAGTTACTCAATGTAAAAATGTCAACTTTATTAAATAAGGCCCACTAAGTGTTTTTTATTCATTAGTGATGATTTCTATTTTACACTTATATTTCTGTGAATATTGTCCATGCTCTATTGTTTCTCTTGGTTAAGTACTTTACAATTTCAAAGGTAAATATTTGTGTTCCATTGTGTATTTATTTACTATTATAGTCGATCTCATATGTCACAGTTGTTAAATAATCTTAATGATGTTTCTATTTATATCTCAAACTGCAAAATATACAAAAAAATAGTTACATGATGGAGCATAGGATCATTGTAGTCATTTAGTTTAGATTTGTTTTAGTGTGTTTTCCATTGGAATATCCAAGTTGGGTTATAGATCAAATAGATCCCTACAACTACCCTCCCCATTCAAGGGATCAATTTGAGAAGAGTCGACATATTTCTTGCCCATTGTTGTGTCAACCATCTTGGGAGGCATTGGCCCAACATTGGGTGACCTCTTTGCCAAATCCTTGTGAGACACATTACCCTTATTTCCTTTTTCTTCCACTTGGATCCACTTCCCACCTTTAATAGGGGATAAATCCTTTTGAGTCTAAGGGGTTGGGTTAGCAATGGAGTATCTGAGGAATCTACCTTGGATAATAGGGGGAAATCTCTAATCCTATGGTTTGGGATTTCGCAATGAAAGTAGGTTTTCAAAAGGTTGGTGTACCTAACAGTTTGATGAACTACTTAGGGACAATATTAATGTAAACTTATTTTCTCTAGCTATAGGATATGTTAACTCTAATGAAAAAATGATTTTAAGGGTGAGGGTGAAAAAGTGTTGGGACTCATGGAAAATGAACTACCCAAGGGTTGCTGAAATACACTCAAGAAAACCCTCGTATTGCATCAGGAGGCCCAATAATTCAACCTTGATGGGACAATAAATTTGAGTAGATATGACATTTTTTTCTTACCATTATGACAATACAACCAATATATTGTGGCACGCTTGAGGACCACACATGACCACCTTTGTGGCATTCTTTTCCTCCTTAAAGGAAGAATTGAAAAATCCCTTTGTTTTGTTTTGAATGGCTGTGGATATCTCACCGTAAGGCTCCCAAGCCTATTTAACCCAACCCCTGACAAAAAATTCTTGGGGGACTCTCCTTACAAAGTAACCTAACAAGGTTCAATTCCTCAAACCATCACAAACAACCGTGTATTCATTAACACAAACTTCAATTACAATTTCAATAGTGGGAATGTAAACATCTCATGGAAGACCTTCAATTTAAATCTTGTAGGGAACCTTCAATGAAACCATTGTTGCTACTAGTATGTGTTTTAATAGAAAATCCCTACATAGTGATATCAAGTGGAAAGGTGATGCTTTTCCCCCACTAGCCATATGATGACCAATCTAGGGTTTGCGAGCTAGATCATAATAATAAAAATTGTCAAATCCAACCTTCTAACTGATGACAACCAATGAATGTGGTCAATACATTCAATCTTACAAAAATCATATCAGCAGACCCTTGGAAGGTCAACCCTAGCTCATTTGTCTCCATAAGTAATCCAAGTATACCAAAAAAAATGTTTTTTTTTTCTAAGATTTCATACACAACATGGTATGCCTCTTTAATAGACACACTAATGTGTTATATTTGTAAATGCGAAAACACAAATATCATAAGCCAAGCATAGTCACACATAATTAAAAAACACAGATATTTGCGTGGTTCACCCAAGATTTGGGTTACGCCCACCAAGCGAAGGCATCGGTTGTCTTATTATTCAGATCATGGAGATTACACCAGACTCCTTATACTCATATGCGTTTTTCCTCTATGGGCATACATCAATTTAATAGCAAGTTACAAAAGAAACTAAACTAACTATTAAATGCTTTCACATCCATATTCTAATTTGGTCTCTTAGTTACAACCAACGTTGAAAAACTGGAGGAATTCGTTGTCACCGTATAACAATATACACCTTGAAAACACTTAACCTGATACCTTACTTCTTCTTTTGTTCATCACCTTTTCTGAAAGCCAAGAGAACCCAAGCACCATCATATATTCTCTAAAAGTACTGGTTTTGTGAACATGCCTGCACAGTTCTCTTTTGTATGCACTTTCTCAAGAGAGACTCCATGTTCATCGATGACCTGTCTTACAAAATGGTACTTGATAGGTATATTTTTTTTTTTACTGTGGTAGGATGGATTCTTAGCCAAGTGAATAACACTTTGACTATCACAAAGTAACTTTACTTTGTCCTGCATCCTTCCAAACTCACCAAACAAACCTTTCAACCAAACTGCCTCTCTGCAAGCATGTGAAGCAACTACGTATTTTGCTTCTGTAGTGGATAAAGAAACAATGTTTTGCGTCTTTGACATCCAACTAATAAATCCACCTGCAAGAGTAAAGACATGCCCTGAAGTCGACCTTCTCTTGTCCAAATCACCTGCAAAATCAGAATCAACATATCCACAGACTAATTCACAACCACTATTATAAGTGATA
>SNQJ01S0030531.1:68269-106905 GCA_010110895.2 Picea sitchensis | reverse complement strand
TGGAAAAACATAAACAATCAACCCAAGAAGGAGGGGTTGAAGAAAATCACAACTTGAGAGATAGGATTAAAGAGCTAGAAGAAAAACTAAACAACAATTTGACCCTTAGTAATATGGAAAACAAATTGGATATCAAACCCATCAAGGAGGAAATGAATAAGCTAATCGAATTGGACCATGAGCGTAACAAAAGATCCTTGAACCTCATAGTTTTTGGTATAAAAGAACAACAAGAGGAGGATACGCTAGCAATAGTAAAAGAAGAATTAAAAAACAAATCACAAATTGATACAACTTACCTCTTAGAAGCAAAGAGGCTAGGAAAAATAATTGATCACAAAGATAGGCTGATCCGTGTCAAAGTAAGTTGTAATGACCATAAATATAGCATACTTAGTAAATTTTCGAGCTTAAAAGGGTCAGAAATATTTATAAATGAAGACCTCATTCCCGAAGACCAAGCTCAATTAAGTAAGGAAGTTCAAAAGGTAAAAGAAGCCAGGAAAGAAGGAAAATGGACAGTAATTAGAAATCGAAAATCTATTGTTAGGGATAGAGACCAGAAGGATAATAATAAATAGGAATTTGGGACACTTGGGATCATTTTTTGTAATTGTCATGGCTTTCCATGGCGCAAAGGTACTATGATAAGTTGAATCCCAAGTGACATTGATATTATCTGTCTAGTTAAAACTTGGGAGCATGAGGAGTCTAAGGTCCCTAACATGGAAGGATTTGTCTGATGGTCGGCATGGAACAAAAAATCCCACCATAGAGGGATAGGAGACATAGCTTGTTATATTAGAAAAAACGTTTCTCCTTACATTCAACTTCATAATATTGGCCCTCTTAATCAATACATTTGGATAGAAATTTCAGACACCAATGCTAAAAAGATGTATATAACAATTTGTTATTTTGCACCTATTAATTCTACTTTTTATAAGAAAAATAATCTAGATAAAAATTGTCCCTATAATAATTTAGAACAAGATATTTATAATTTGAAAAATGAATGTAATATCCTCGTGCTAGGAGACTTTAATGCTAGGACTGTTGTTAAAATTAGGGAAGTAAAGAAGAACAAAACTGTCTTTTTGAAATTTCAGTGAGAATAACAACTAAGTCTTATATTTAACATTGCTTGAACATAAAGAACAAACATATGTGCTCATATCTAAGCTAGTTTAGATATTTAGCAAAATAGTAGATCTAGAATAAACATCAGTTCTAAATCTACAATGCCGGTGTAAATCTTATACAGATCTAAACTTAAATAAACATAGATCTGATCATGAGCAATATAACAGACTTCAGAAACAAGAAATAGGAACCAAACTCAAAATAAAATATAGATATGATAGAGGTAAACTGATCTAATATATGTAAGTAGATAGACAATAAATCTCATTAATGAAAAACTTTAGAAAGTAAACAACAACTTACAGATTTGACTGTAAGATCTTACCTAGAACCTTGCCTCAAATTTCTGAAGGAGAGACGCCACACATAGGTGATGTAAAACACTGAAAATATCCTCAGAAAAAGTCTAGTTCATACATCTACCATATAGGTTAGATCTCTTGCCAAGAGATGAATGAATTTTCTTGCCACAAGTAAGAAAAGAAAAACATAGAAAAATTTTGTTTAAAATTGTTATGCTCACAGAAAACTTCAAGGACTCAAACCCCAACAAGTAGGATAGACTGTAGAAAAAAACTAAAGGTCAGATCTGTGGAGAGAGGCCACGGTTCATACAAAAAGGAGGCTGAAAGGGTCATGTTTCAGATAGATAACAAGACAGGGGTAAGGAGGGCCACAACTCAATAGAACCACCACATTGGGGAGCCTCAAGGGCTGAGCTTACCACAACAAGGAGTCAAGAGCTGAACCACCACAACAAAACCTCAAGGTATGATCTACCACAACAAGGATTCAAGGCCGAATCACTAAAACCTCAAGGATGAAACACCACAACAAATAAACAAGGGCCGCACCACAACAAATCCTCAAGGGTCGCACCACAAAAAATCCTCAAGGGGTCGCACCACAACAGTAAATCCACTAGGAACAGATGCAAGAAGGGGGCCACAACAAAAATAATGAGAGATCCACTCACCTAGGAGGATAATACAAGAGCATAAAATAAAAGTTGTAAGGTAAGGGGGGAATAGACCTCTATTTATACTTTTAGGCTAGGGTAGAAATAACGGTAGTAATAATTGAAGTAATTATTAAAATAACATGTATAAATTAATTAATTTAAACATGTTATAATTAACATTTTAATTAATACTTTACTTTAACCCTTAAGACAGAAAACAAAAATACCAAACCAACACAAGTAAGGGTAAAGGGTGATTTAGGTGGGGTTACATAGTGACAATACTTGTCCATTCATTTTCAAGGTGACCTTATTAACTTTATCATCATTGCATATGGAATATATCCCTTATGTGGTCATGCCCACCTTCAAGGAGGGTCATACACCAACAAAGTACCTGATCAAGGATCAAGTTGCCCCAGAACATTTCTGGGGTCCTATCCACCAAAGTACAAGACCAAGGATCAACCCATGCCCCAGGCATGGGTACCCTGGACCATGTTCAGGGGCCCTAGACATATCTAGGGGATTTAACTGCTTGGTCTCAGACCAAGAACCCTAGTCATATACTCGGGGTCCTCTCAAAGGTCTTTACTTCTTGATCCTAGACCAAGAACACCAGTCATATATTGGGGTCCCTAACAAGGGTATTTTTCCATGGAACTGATTGTTTGGTCCCAAACCAAGTACCCCAGGAGTGAACTGGGGACCCTATATCTCAGTTAGGGCCTTTGCCATCCTTCTGTAGAATGGCTCTTGTAGCTGCTATAAATTTAACATTCCCTCTCAGCAAGAGAGGCATTGTCAGCTACACCAAGCTTTTCACGAAAGTATAGAAACTTATTCAGGGACAGTGGCTTGGTAAAAATATCTGTTGTATGTTCTGTTGTCGGAACATACTAAATGCTGAGAACGTTTTTCTTAACCATGTCCCAAACATAGTGATATCTCATCTTAATGTGTTTCGATCTGTCGTGAAACACTAGGTTCTCAATGAGATTTATATAGCTCTGATTGTCACAGTGAATGATTGTGGGTTCAAGCCCTGAATTGAACAAGTCTGAGAGTAGCTTTCTGAGCCACACTGCTTCTCTACTAGCAGCACTAGAAACAATGTATTCTTCTTCTGCAGTGATTTGGGCTACGGATTCATGTTTCCTGTTGGACCAAGAAATTATTGTCGAACCCAAACTGAAGAAATATCTGGAAGTGCTCTTCCGATCCACTATACTTCCCATCCAATCTAAATTTGTAAAACCATGGAGCATTACACCTCCACTAGAGGTGTATCTGAGACCATAAGCTATAGTTCCCCGAACATATATAAAAATATGTTTTACAGAAACCATATGTATATTCTTTCGTTCACACATGAAATGGCTAAGAGAATTTACCGCATAACAGATGTCTGGTCTCGTATGTACGAGATACATCAAAGATCCAATGATCTGTCGATATAAAGTGGGGTCTTCTGGATCTGAACCTATCACTTTCTCTAGTAGTTTCTTTAGGTTAGAGATCATTGGAGTTGTCATGGACTTGCAGTCCACTTTGAAGTATATCAACTGCATATTTACCCTGTAAGAGAAAGATCTCTCCTGGTTTCTGCCAAACCTCCAAGCCCAAAAAATAGTGCATGAACCCCAAGTCTTTAATTTCAAATTCTACAGAAAGATCCCTCTTAATCTGAGCTATCAAGTTTTCCTTTCCATTGAGGAACAAATCATCCACGTATAAGACTATATAACTGGATGATTTTGAACAATCTTTATATAAATATTTGGATCTTCTATGCTCTTGGAGAATCCAAGACTTTGTAGAAAACTGTCTATTCTACCATACCAAGCTCTCGGAGCTTGTTTCAACCCGTACAGGGCTTTCTTGAGTTTGCACACATGAGATATTTTATCATGTATCACGAAACCTTCTGGTTGCTCAATGTATACTTCTTGCTCGACTTCACCATTAAGAAACGCAATATTAGCATCCATCTGGTGAAGTTTCCAACCAAAATCTGCTGCAAGTAAGATAATAATGTTGATTGAAGTATACCTTGCAAATGGAGCAAAAATCTCGTCGTAGTCAATTCCTTCTTTCTAAGAGAAACCACGATCCACAAATATCACCTTGTATCTCTCAATGCTTCCATCTGTTGCATGCTTTATCTTATAAATCCATTTTGAAGTTACTATTGATTTGCCATGAGGTCTAGGAACTACGGTCCATACATCATTCTTTAAAATAGAATCGTATTCTTCATTCATAACATCTTTCCACACTTGATGTTTGGAGCCTTCAACAAATTTGGAAGGTTATGAATCAATTACAATATTTAAATGAGCTATGAGACCGGAGTAGTTATCTGGTTTCTTGCTTTCTTTGAAGGTGCCCTTAGGAGCTGAATGCTTTTCTGCTTCTTTCAATATTTCCCGACACGAGGCTGGTTTCCTTTTAGTAGGAGGTATCTCCATTGGAAACTCAATAGTATCCCTTGAGGGAGCCACTGGAAATTCTGAGGTTTCCTCCCTCTGCTCATCTGGAAGAGGAGAGTCTAAAGGGTCCAGTGGTGGAGCTTCCTGCTCCTCTGAATCACATGGAAGTGCTCTGGCCAGACGAAAAGTTGTTTCTTCATGAAAAGTCACGTCTCTTCTTACTTTGATGAACTTTTCGCCAGGGATATAAATACTGTAAGCTTTTTAGGTCTCACTGAATCCCACAAAAGTTCCTTTCTTATTAGAGGGCTCTAGTTTAGTCCTCTTCTCTTTTGGAATGTGTATATAGACTGGGCTGCCAAAGATTCTTAAATGATCAACTGAGGGCTTACATCTGGTGAAAAGTTCTTAAGGAGTTTTCACTTCAAGGGATTTGTGAGGACATCTATTCTGAATGTAGACTATAGTACTGGAAGCCTCAGCCTAAAGTGATAGAGGTAAGTTTTGATCATGCATCATAGCCCTGGCTGCTTCATAGATAGTTCTATTCTTTCTTTCGACAACCCCATTCTGCTGAGGGTTGTATGGTACAATTAGCTCCCTCTTAATTCCAGAGGCTCTGCAGAGTTCATCGTATTTGAAAGAGTCAAATTATTTACCATTATCTGTTCTGAAAACTCGGATGTGTCTTCCTGTTTGATTTTCAACAAGATTCTTGAAATCTTGAAATCTACTAAAAGATTCATCTTTAGTTTTTAAGAAATAAATCCAAGTTTTACGTGAACAATCATCAATAAAAATGATATAATAAATACAACCATTCATAGAGGGTGCATACATGGGCCCACAAAGGTCAGAATGAATTAAATCCAAAATTCCATTTGATTTTCTATTACTGAGAGGATAGGGTTTCTTTATGTTCTTNTAAAAATGATATAATCAATACAACCATTCATAGAGGGTGCATACATGGGCCCACAAAGGTCAGAATGAATTAAATCCAAAATTCCATTTGATTTTCTATTACTGAGAGGATAGGGTTTCTTTATGTTCTTACCAAGTGAACAAACTTTACAAACACTATCATGCTCAACAAAAAATAATAGCATACCTGTCACCATCTTTTGCAAACCTGGAAGTGCATTATAATTGATATGTCCAAGTCTCTTGTGCCAAAGCTCATAGGGATTGATCATCTCATGAACTAGATCTTGAACAACGTTACCTGAAATCTTATAAATTCCACTCTCACGAGTTCCAATGGTTATAGTAGTACTTAAATCTTCATTTGAGGACCACAAGAGGGCCTTTCCTTTGGAGAAATCTACTTAGTAACCTTTACTTTCTAAAAATGGAACATAGATTAAATTTTTCTTTAGACCAGGTACATAAAGAATTTCATTAATGTGAAATATATTACCTAAGTGAAACCAGAAAGAGGTAGAAAAACAACCTTTTATGTCATAGGTGTCGTCATCACCTAGTTCAACCTTTGCCTTGTATTTCTTGTCTTGATAGTTTGCAAGGTTTTGTTTGAAGCCTGTCATGTGTTTGGAAGCACCACTGTCTATTAGCCAAATCTCCTCTGACTTGGTGATAGTGGTAGAAAGAGATGAGATGAGATAATATTCCTTATGTTGTTCTTTATCTTTGGTGGCAGCTCTGGTTTGTCTTCTTTGAGGCTCCTCTTGGGGTTTTCCTCTTCAGTGGCAATTAAGGCTTGAAATCTTCCTCCTCTTTTCTGTTGAAAGGGTGGACTCCTGCAATCTCTTGCATAATGTCCTAGCTTATTGTAGTTAAAACATTTAACTTTAGACAAATGAGGATTTAGATGAGATAGATTACCTTCGGGTTTCTTATGTTTGCCTTTTCATTTAGGGAACTTCTTCCATTTCTTGGTCTTTGTTGCAAGGGTATGATCTTTCAGAATTGAATAGTCATTTCTGTTGTTTAGTCTTCCTTCTTCTTCTAAGAAGTCATGCCACAATCTTTCAAAATTAGGTTGGGATTCTCTTCCATTCACGGATGCAAGAAAAACTCCCTAAGAATTAGGAAGTTCATCAAAATTTGTTTGAACAAGGTCATCATCATCTACAAGAACTCCTATTGCAATAAGATGATCCTTGGTTTGAACAATTTTGGAGAAGAAGGTGGCAATTGTATCATCCTTTCCCATTTTCAAAGTACGTAATTGTTTCTTCAAAATTATTTTCTCAGTAGGTGACTTCTTTTCATACAGGTTTGCTAAAGTATAAAAACAATCTTTGGCAGTCCTTAGATGACCAATGATGGGCATCATGATGTCCTTTATAGAATCAAAAAAAAAAAAATTATCCTTGGTTTGTTTCCTTCTATATGTTGCCCTGGTTGTGTTTTTGGTAGGTTCTTCAATCTCCCTAGAGATAAACTCTTCTAGACCATTCTCTTCAAGAATGTTCGTTATTCTATATTTCCAAGCATTAAAGTTTGCATCCCCTACAATTTTTTCTTCAGCTTTAACTGATGAGGAAGTCATGCTTAGATCTGAGTTAGTTTAGATGGATGATCTCTGCGAAATAACCTTAAAAAAGTGGATCTGTGTAGGCTCAAGATTAAATCCTTGAGCTCTCTTTATACCCTTAGCTCTGATTCCATGTTAGAATTAGGGAAGTAAAGCAGAACAAAACTGTCTTTTTAAATTTTTATTGAGAATAACAACTAAGTCTTATATTTAGAAAACAAAAATACACTACTTGAATAGAAATAACAAACATATGTGGTCAGATCTAAGCTAGTTTAGATATTTAGCAAAATAGTAGATCTAAAATAAACATCAGTTCTAAATCTACAATGCTGGTGTAAGTCTTATATAGATCTAAACTCAAATAAACATAGATCTGATCATGAGCAATATAACAAACTTCATAAACAAGAAATAGGAACCAAACTCAAAATAAAATCTAGATCTAATAAAGGTAAATTGATCTAATCTATGTAAGTAGATAGACAGGTAATCTCATTAATGAAAAACTTCAGAAAGTAAACAACAACTTACAGATCTGACTGTAAGATCTTACCTGGAACCTTACCTCAAATTTCTGAAGGAGAGCAACCACACATAGGTGATGTAGAACACTGAAAATATGCTCAGCAAAAGTCTAGTTCATAGATGTACCATATAGGTTAGATCTCTTGCCAAGAGATGAATGAATTGTCTTGCCACAAGTAAGAAAAGAAAAACACAGAAAATTTGTGTTTAAAACCTTCATGCTCACAGAAAACTTCAAGGACCGAAACCCCAACAAGCAAGATATACTGTAGCAAAAAACTAAAGGCCAGATCTGTGGAGAGAGGCCAGAGTTCATACAGAAAGGAGGCTAAAAGGGTCATGGTTCAAACAGATAACAAGACAGGGGTAAGGAGGGCCACAACTCAACAGAAAAGGAGTCGATCCACCACAGTGAGGAGCCTCAAGGGTCGATCTTACCACAAGAGGGATTCAATGGTTGAACCACCACAACAGAACCTCAAGGGTCGAGCCACCAGAGCAAGGACTCAAGGTCGAATCACCAAAACCTCAAGGCCGAAACACCACAAAAAATATAGAAGGGTTGCACCACAGCAAATCCTCAATGGTCGCACCACAACAAATCCTCAAGGGGCCGCACCACAACAGTAAATCCACTAGAAACAGATGCAAGAAGGGGGCCGCATCAAAAATAAGGAGAGATCTGCTCACCTAGGAGGATAGCACAAGAGCATAAAATAAAAGTTGTAAGGTAAGGGGGGATAGACCTCTATCTATACTTTTAGGCTAGGGTAGAAATAAGGGTAGTAATAATTAAATTAATTATTAAAATAACATGTTTAAATTAATTAATTTAAACATGTTATAATTAACATTTTAATTAATACTTTACTTTAACCCTGAAAACAAGAAAAAGAAAAAAATCGACACAAGCAAGGGTAAAGGGGGGTTTAGGTGGGGTTACATAGTGGCAATACGTGTCCATTCATTTTCAAGGTTGCCTTATTAACTTTATCATCATTGCATATGGAATACATCCCTTATGTGTTCATTCCCACCTTCAAGGAGGGTCATACACCAAGAAAGTACCTGATCAAGGATCATGTTGCCCCATAACATTTCTGGGGTCTTATCCACCAAGGTACAAGACCAAGGATCAACCCATGCCCCAAACATGGGTTCCCTGGACCATGTCTAGGGGCCCTAGACATATCTACGGGCTTTAATTGCTTGGTCCCAGACCAAGAACCCCAATCATATAATGGGGGCCTGCTTAAGGGTCTTTATTACTTGGTCCCGGACCAAGAACCCCAGTCATATACTGGGGGCCCTAACAAGGGTCTTTTTCCATGGCACTGAGTGGTTGGTCCTAGACCAAGTACCCCAGGAGTGCATTGGGGACCCTACATCTCGGCTAGGGTCTTTTCCATCCTCTCAGAGAATGGATCTTGCAGCTGCTATAAATTTAACAACTGCAAGTAAACAAGCTACTCTTTTAAGTGATGACTCCAACCATAATCCTTTATGGCTAGATGAGGACCTTGTTTTATCTAATAGCTACAAAAGAAGCTTTGAAGACCTAATTGAGAATTTGTTTGGTACTGAGTTGGTCAAGCTCTGCAACTCTCAAGAATAATAATCTGCAATGGAGTAATGAAGTGGCCAAACTCCAACCAAATGACCTGCATTCATGGGCTAGGTAGTAGTGTTGTAGATTATGTGATATCTAATATCCCCGTTTTCAACCAAATAACAAATTTTGACCTTTTAAATGACCATGATCCTGACTCTGATCATAAAGATTTAACCCTAACTCTAAAATTTTCCATGCATAGGAGCACCATTGAAGATAATTCTGATAATCAAAGGAATTTTCGCTTTGACAAAAGTAAAGTTTACATTTTCTTAAAGGATTTAAATAGTAAATTAAAACTCCTAACTTATAAGGACAACATTGAAAAACTCTATCATAATTTTACAACTACCCTTTCCACTTCTATTAACAAATTCTCTTTCGAGGTGTCCCATAAAAAGAATAATAGAACAACCAACCCTTGGTATGATAAAAAATGTAAAATTTCTAGGAAAACCATTAGGGATGCTTCTAATGAGTCCTTAAAACTTGATAAGATCAATACATACAAATCCCTAATTAAAAGGAAAAAAAGATATTATATCAATAAAAGGCAAGAGCAACTTTCACAACTATACAAGTTCGATCCTAAGAAGTTTTGGAGCCAAATTCTAAAACACAATACTAAAGAAAATAGTAGGATTCCCTTAACGGACGGGAATTCCTACCTTAAAAGTCTTTACAAATTCCCTAATGCCATGGACACCATTCCTATTGTCCCTACAAAGGAAATTTTTTTTTCTTTAGATGACATAGAGTTCGGGGTTAAGCGGCTTGCAAATGGGAAAGCTAAGGACATTGAAGGCTACCAAGCTGAAATTTTTAAAATCAGAGAGCCAATGCTTATCCCTCACATACACAAGCTCCTCAATTTAGCAGTCAATAAGGGCTTCCCTAAACCCTGGATGCAAAGCCGCATTGTTCCTATTTTTAAAAATGGGGATAGAAACATTCCCTCTAATTATAGGACCATTATGATTAGCCCCATTTTAGCCAAACTTTATGTAATTATTTTGAAAAAGAAGATTAGCATTTGTCTAGAAAGTCATGGTAAAAGAGCTAAAGGTCAGGCCGTGTTTAGGAGATATCATTCAATTTTGTACCATCTTATTACCTTTAGAATCATTGCAAAGGAGTTCCACAATACTAAAACCAATCTTTTTTGTTGTTTTGTTGACTTTAGAAAAGCTTTTGACATGGTTCCTAGGAAAAACCTTTGGAATAGGTTGGAAGAGATAAAAGTGCCTCTCGGGTTGAGGGCTATTGAAATAATGATGTATGAGAACACTATTTCTAAGTTTAAAAACACTAAGGGTTGGTCAAAAGAGATTAACTGCAATATCAGAGTCAAACAAGGTTGTCCCTTATCCCCTACCCTTTTTGGCATATACATTGATAAATTAGAAGAATGCCTAGAAAAATCAGGTTGTGTCGGCCCTACTCTCACTGGTATAGTCATCGATCTTTTTCTTTATGTCGATGATATCGTTCTTATGGAAAGGATTCCCAATGATCTTGAAAACTAACTAAGAATCCTCTTGAGGATTTTTGCTCCAATATGGGTATGACTATTAATATTGATAAGACTAAGGTCATGATTATTAAATCCAATAAGATCCCTTATGATACCTCTGTATATGAAAACAACAACTTGGAGGAACTGACTTCATACAAATATCTTGTAATTGATATTCACCACAATCGTAATTGGAATTATAACATTGAGAAAACGATTATTGGGGGACGGAAAGATTATTAATGTCTTGAAAACAATTGTAAATCAACTTATCTTTGGAGTTGGGATAAGAACAAACTCCTCTTTGGGACTCTTGTTACACCTGTTATTCTTTATGGATGTGAAGTATGGGGTTGTAGTATCTCTCGTGAATCCTGAAGAAAGATAGAGCAAATACAAAAGAATTTTATACCCTGTAATCTCAAAATTAAAGGAAAAACACCCTATCCCATCCTCCTCGTAGAAACAAGCCTCTCCCCCATTGAGAGCATGGCTATGACTAGATACCTAATGTATAAGAACAAGTTAAACAACATGGGAGACAAGAGACTACCTAAAATTGCTTCAAAATCAAGTCATAAACACCATCGACTCAAGCGAGGATGGCATAAAGATGCGCAGTTTTGGCTAAACTATTGGGGAATCATGGAAGAAACCATTTTGGAGAATAAAGATATTATTAAAAAAAAAACGTCAAATCAAAATTTAAGGAAAAAATGTGGTGTGATAAAGAGTTAGAGGAAAAAATAAAATTAAGGTATTATAAAGATGTAATCAACCCTAATCTACAAGATCAAAATTATGTATCTGTTTTGCCAGGTGTAAAGAAAAAAATAAGCATTGCTAAGATAAGAACAAATTCTCACGAGCTTCATAGTGAAACTGGGCATTGGGCAATTCCTAAAATTCCATGGGATGAAAGAGTGTGTCACCTTTGTGACACTAAGAAGGTTGAAGATGAAAAGCACTTTCTCTTAGATTGTCGAGCCTATACCCATATTAGATCTCATTTTCAAAATATTGATTACACTACCAACCTTCCTAACCTCTTAACTCAACAAAAGTATGGTGATCTTGGAAAACTTCTCTTAATGCTTTTCGAGCACAGAAACAAAATTCTAAAAAATCACAAGTAATCACTTACCCTCTTAAGGTCTGATAGACCAATTATGTCTTACTGGACGTTAACCATCATCATCATCATCATCATATTAAATATAAAAAATTAAAAATAATTTTCAAATGAACATTGTCATTATTTTGAACATAATTACACGAAAATTAACTTTAACAATATTATCAACAACAACTATGATTTAAATGTCCAAGTAAAGCTAATACCTCCTTCTTAAACATATTGCTCAAAATTTTGGTATATATAAATATATAATTTATAAATTACAACTTCTATAAATGTTTACTCCTACAATTTTCCAATGGTTGCATTGCCCAATAATGGCCTAATGCACTAAACATTGTGAATTCTTCATTAAAAAAATATTACTGGACACGACAATCCATTATGAATTAATCTACAAATAAAATATGTTTATAATAAAACATTTTGGACAATTTATATCATTCAATAAATATGGAAAGTAACAAGCGTAGAAAAAAATGTCCATTTCAAACTTGTACCTAACTAGAAACTTAAGTGAAAAATGTAATTTGAATTAAATATTAACTTCCAAAATAAAAACACATGTAACTTAAACGAAAAAGATTTAATAAATAATTATATTGTTTCTATACAATACAAAAAAATAATGACAAGAAAAATTAAAATACTATGTTTTCCAATTCCATTCATAACCCTTCCATACTACAATCTATGCGTATCTTTTACAATACCACTTATACAATTTGTCAAATAAATAGAATAATATAATTTTTCAACACTACAACACAACGTCCAATTCACCTTATGATCTGTAATGCATTCCTACATACTTGGGGCTACCTTTGATGGTCTACGTCCATGTAAACTATCTAATGATGTTATGCACACGAAGGATCCATACTTAAAAAATAATAAACAGAAAAAATCATTAAAATTTTAGAATAAACTTTTAAGAGTTTTCAAGCTAACATGTACACTATATATAATTCACAGGTTTTAATGTATTTCTTAACTTACAAAAAAAAATTACACTATAAAGATAATTTATTCACCAAACAACATTTTTGTATGTAATTGGATTTTGACTAATAAAATTAAGAAAGTAAATTTAATAATTGGTTATCTAAAACGCCTTCATTCACCAAATATATAGTTTAAAAAATATATCCTAAACAATTGTAGTGTAATCCACCTATCAATAGGCACATTTGAGCATAACTATTATTACATATTAAAAAATTTCAGGTTTCTTCGAACCTAGAAAATCCCTCTTATAAATAAAATTAAAATTAAAAATATAATTAATTGCATGTAAATTATTTTCCATATAAATATTCCAAATTAAGAAACTTATTCTTAAAACCAAAATAAAATTAAAATTAAAAATATAACTCTCTTATAAATAAAATTAAAATTAAAAATATAATTAATTGCATGTAAATTATTTTCCATATAAATATTCCAAATTAAGAAACTTATGCTTAAAACCAAAATAAAATTAAAATTAAAAATATAACTTACTGCAAGTAAATTCTATGCAATATAGAAATGAAATAAAATTACCCAACGAGTTAAAGATGTCATGAAAAAGAACAAATATTTATAAAATAATTAAACACCAAAGGATAGAGTGACAATATCTATTGAATACTATAAAAATAAAATATCATGAAAAGAAAAAATAAAAACACAAAACTCTTTACAATTTCAAGAACTTTTATCTCGATAAACTGCCTCTTACAATTTCAAGAACTTTTACCTCGATAAAGTGCCTCTTACTAATGTCACTTTTCAACACTAAGATACCAAAACAAAGAGGTTAACTAATTTTCTCAAACCTTCCCAAATCACACTTAGAAAATACACATAAAATTACCCAACCACTTAATGATGTCATGAAGAAGAACAAATATTTATAAAATAATTAAACTCCAAAGGATAGAGTGACAATATCTATTGGATAGTATAAAAATAAAATATCATCAAAAGAAAAAATAAAAACACAAAACTCTTTACAATTTCAAGAACTTTTACCTCTATAAATTGCCTCTTACTAATGTCACTTTTCAACATTAAGATACCAAAACAAAGAGGTTAACTAATTTTCTCAAACCTTCCCAAATCACACTTAGAAAATACACTTGCACAAAAAACTTGTTTTCCATTATGTATATATAAATACATTTACATTCTTGTTGTGAAATCCAACTTATTCTAAACTTGGATAGAATGCCTGAGAGAATCTCTCAACAACCACAACAAACCACAAAAGACTCCAAACCAATCACTAATGTAAGCATTACTTCTAACAAGCTCCTTTAATGCCTACATTACACTCATTACAACATTGATCACAATTACATAATTCTGCTTACAAAACTTATGATACAAAATGCATTTATATAAGTAGTATAGTCTCACTGGTCTTCTTGAGAACTTACACTACTCTAAACTTCTCGGTTTTATCTCTTCTCTTATTCACACTCTCGAGCTTCTCATTTCATTCATTTAAAACATAAATGCTTATGACCATCATTAACGGATTTTCAATATAAAATATATTGACAAACTGAGGTGGTCGAGGCTTCCGCGATAAAAGTTGTCAAGTAATGAACCACTCTATGAAAATACTTCCATCTATATATATTTCACGTTCGACTATCCGTGAGTTTGTAGGAGAGTACTCTCTATACATAATGTATTCATAATTTGATCAAGTAACTTGACCTCTTAAATAAAAATAACCTATAACTAAATAGCTTCACAAACCCATCGGTGTTATAACATGCTATAGACATAACCAAGCTAGTTACCATCTTTTTGCAAGGTGGAGACTTTAACACACAAGCTTAAGTTATATTACCATGTTCTAGAATTAATTCTGGATAATTATAAAATACATAACCAGTTTTAAATTTTTTTACTAATTACTACCTCCCAATCAAGATGTACAACAACAACACATTACAATAACAAACCTAGATAAACAAACTATTTACACACGACATCATAAATCTGCAGTCTACGGAATATGGTACCCTTTCCTCATGGAGTTCTCTTTTGTCACGAACGGGTTAATCACCATGGTTGCTGACAAGCTCATGCATGAGGTATCGTTTGGTTGTATCGTCGTTGGACCATATTTCCACTCAACTAGCATAACATCAATGATTCGAGCAACGATTATTTTAGCGGAGCTTGCATCTTTGTCTAATTTTCTGAAATTGCTATTGGCTTTGTCTAATTGTTAAAACATGAGAGAGAGAAAATGAAAGAATATTCTATCAAGTTTTAAAGCGATCTATTTTTCCCACGTTCTGAACAATTGGACGAAATTAAAAACAAGAACATTGGTTGTGTTCCACTTTCAATATTGCAGAAATACTCACAGTATTTGGCTCCCTTCTCGTAGAAGTTCGCAGTCCACCCAAAAGACAAAAAAAATACTCACACCAGAAATCACTCTCACATACAGGAAATTATACTCTGAACTTACTGGACTCTCCCATGAGGGAGATAACCCAGAGCACTCAGCTCTGATATAAACTTATAAAATACAATTGCACACAAAACTTGTTTTCTATTACATATTTGTACAATATAAATACATTTACATTTTTTTTAGTCAAATCTAATTTATTCTAAACTTGGATATAGTGGTTGAGTGAATCTCTCAACAACCACAACAAACCACAAAAGACTCCAAACCAATTACTAATCTAAGCATTACTTCCAACAATCACTACTATCCATTGTTAGTCTCAATCCCTACAACCGATTGCTAATAGTCCCAATAATTTTATCATAACCCTCCTGAATCACTACAACCAATTGTTAGTCTCAATCCCTACAACTCATTGTTAATCCTAATCCAAGTTAAATTTATTTTCTAATTTCAACTCGTATCAATATTCAAAATTCTATCTAATTTACATTTACAAGACTAATTAATGGTCAATGAAAATAAAACAATATATACTTGTAAATATTTATTCCCTTCAAATGATGGTTGGGTTTCCACCTCCCATTGCATCCATGTCTAACTTTAAAAAAAAATCCGAGAGCGTTTCCCTCATATTCCCTTCTTCCCCCCTTCCATCTCCATTCCTCCTTCTATTTATAACCTTTCTCCCTATTGACACCTCACCCCATGGAAAAAAAAAACCACATATTTCCCTAATTTTCTTAATTTAAAAATAAAATTTATTTCCTGTATACGTAGTGCCCTCTAGTAAACTCAATTTGTCATTAACTATATATAGTTTAAATATATAAAATTCAATTTATTATTATTTTTTATTCCCTTATGATTAATTATATAAGCTTACATGAATATCTTAAATTAAAATTATACCGAGTGTCTTCTAAGTAGTTAATTTACAGTTATTTTAATTCACCCCAGGTTCAAAATGCAATTACTTGTGATCCTATAAATCTAGAATCTTTTGAAGAGTAAGGATCTTGTACCATTACCCTACAAGTCCTTGTCTTAACTAGGTAATATGGACTCCATGTCCTCGTCTCCACGACATAAATACATTTCGTATAGTTTTCCATGAAACACTCCAAGTCTTTGTCAAGACATGGTAGTGATCCAACTGAATATCATTGGCCACCTACCTTTTCCAACTAGCTCAAAACAGTTTTCTGACAATTTTGGTAATTTACTAGTTTTAGCAGTTTTTTGGGTCCTCAACCTTTTGGAGCCGTTTTGAGGCCGTAAACGATGTTTTTTTGGAAAATGGGCAGTAATACAAATCTTCTATATTGCCCCAAAAATGAATCTCCTCAACGATACCTTTCCAATGGGCTATCATGTACCTAAAACGAAAATCGTATGCAAAAGTTACGACCCCAGGAATTTGATGTACTAACTTACCCAAACAGGGCCCACATGACTTTTGGCGCTTCATCTCCTAGGGTTAGGTTTTTGGATATCTAGGGTTTTTGGCATTCTTGTTTATTGTAAAAAATGCCTTGAGAGCCTCATTGTAGTCATGTTCTTGTGAATGAGCACAACCATCACATCTCTTCTCAAAGATAAGCCGCCACCATTCGAGCAAGCTTGTTTCTGCTGCATTTTACAGTTTCAACTTATTTCCTTATTCACTAGAAAACCAGCTTTACTTTATCTCTATTATTTTGTGTTAAGAACCTGTTAATAGTCTCTAGTTATTTGGTTCTCATAAAATATAGATCAATGGTATCAGAGAGGTCTTCTCCTTGTCGTCTTAATGCATGTCCCCAATGAGGTCAGAGTACAAAGAGTTGGGTCTCAAGCTTATTTCTCTTGAGGACAAAAGATCTTGCACACCCAAGCGACCTCTCATGGTAGGAGAAAAGAATGATGATGGCACAGGAGATCCTTTCAAACTATTGATTGAGGAATCCCTCATGCAACAGAGGAACGAGATGATGGATAGTTTCACGCAAATCCTTTGGCAGCTACCAATAAGCGACGCATCTTCTTCGAGTGAAGACGTCGGCCCCTTCAAGGTACAAATAAACTTTGATATTCTTATATTTGAAGGTCATATAGACGAATATGCTATAGAAAAGTGGTTGAATCTACTAGAAGGGTATTTTTATGTCCTTAACTTTTAGACTAGAGAAAATATTACTTTTGTGCTCCTCAAAGCCATTCCCCATGTCAAAGATTGGTGGGAAAATTTCTGTGAGAAAAAAGAAATAGAAGAACCCTCATTATTTATAGTCACGACCACCTGGGAATCCTTCAGGGATGATATTAAGGAACAATACTACCCTGTCGGAAGCTATGACGACTTGTATACCAAATGGACCACACTGTGGCAAGAAAGAGACTAAGCAGTGCCAGATTTCACAAATATATTCCATACCTTGCGCACCAAGCTGGGTATCAAAGATTCAGAGCGACATCTGGTGCTCAAGTATCATGGTGCTTTTCACAGATACATCCAGACTGAAATGGAATTTCTGGACATCTCATCATTGGGCACGACCTATTGATATGTTGTCAAAATCGAGCAGAAGCTCAAACAAAAGACGGGGCAATTTGGGCTTGGGAACCCCTCACAACAAAACACAGGAAAGGGAAGCCAAAACCCACAGAACAAAGGACAGAGCAAACATGGATAGTATGAGGACAACCAGTCCAGGCCACAAGAAAATAAGGACACCAAAAAGACAAATAAATATACCGGGAAGTGGTGCAACTTCCACAAGAGCCCTTGGGATAACACCGTTGTCTGCCGCTCAAAGCAGTCACTAGTGGCCAAAGTGAAATCCTTTGAATCAAATGTGGTTTATGAATCTGATCTAGAACCATAAATGGGAATACGGATCATTGACGTGGAACCCAGTGCCATCGTTGCTACCACCAAGATCCATCTTGGTGAAACAAATACGCCAGAGGAAGGAGAGAACCTCTTCCATTCACAGATGTGGGTAAAATTCACCCCATTGGACTTCATCGTTGATAGTGGTAGCCAAAATAACCTCATATCAACAGAGGTCATCAAGCAGTTGGCCCTGCTGACAACACCGCACCCACAAACCTACACCATTAGATGGCTCTGTCAAGGAAGCAATCTCCGCGTCAGCCAACAGTGTCGAATGTCATATGGCATCAATCCCTTCAAGGACGAGGTATTGTGTGATGTTGCTCCTCTCGAAGTTTGTGATGTTCTTTTGGGCCAAACTTATTTATGGAAATGTCATGTTGTATACGAGTCTAGGCCTCATAGTGTTATTATTACTTTGAATAGGAAATTGTACAAGATACCTGAGGCAGTCCCACCTAGTGCTATTACCTTGATCTGTGCTAAGAAATGTAGGAAGGTCATCTATCAGATAGGGAAGTTTTTCTTCTTCATGATTTGCTCTCAAAATAATTGAAAGATTATAGCCACATCGAGGGTCTTTTTGGCCGACCTCTCCACACAACAAAAACAAGTAGATAAGTTTGTGGGAGAATACTTAGATATTTTCTCCTCATCTACTGGGGTACCTCTACAATGCTAGGTCAAGCACCCGATCGATCTGACCCCCAGTGCATCGCTTCCCAATGCTCTAGTATATCGTCGGTCTCTGTAAGAGAATGAGGAGATCAAGCGACTAATCCAAGAACTGATCCATAAGGGGCACATCCATCCCATCTCATCACTGTGCGGAAGCCCAATTGTTTTGGTATAGAAGAAAGATGGAACCTGGAGACTCTGCATTGATTATCGGGCTCTGAATAAAATCACAGTCAGAAACCGATACTTGATTCCCCAAATCGACAACCTCCTTGATCAACTCATGGGGGCCAAATAATTCAGTAAGATTGATCTTAAGTCTTGCTACCACCAGGTCCCGATAGAACAAACAGATTTATGGAATATCGCCTTCAAGTCAAAGGAAGGCCTTTTTGAATGGTTGGTCATGCATTTTGGTTTGAAAAATTCTCTAGCTACTTTCATGAGGATGATGGACGATATCCTTCAACCATTCACCAATACTTTTGTAGTGGTGTATCTGGATGACATTCTCATTTACAACAAGACTTGGGCTCAACACTTGTAGCATATTTAGCAGGTTATGAACACACTGCGGCAACACAAGTTGTACGCCAAATTGGAAAAATGCTTCTTCGGCATGGAAAGGGTCCATTACCTGGGCTAGATCATTGATAAACATTGTGTACACGTGGATCCAACAAATATCCAAGTCATTCATAACTGGCCAACCCCAACCACACTCACTAAGCTTCAGAGCTTCTCGGGCCTTTCCAATTTCTACCGCAGGTTCGTGTTGGGATTCTCCCATATTGCATGGGTCATCAGCCAAAAAAGGGTGGTGGTAAAATGAAATTTGTGTGGGACCGGTCCCAACAATAAGATTTCGATGATTTGAAGCAACGCTTGTGCTTAGCCCTAGCACTTTCACTACCAAACCTGCAACAATCCTTTGAGATTGAGACATATGCTTCAGACTATGTTGTGGGCATCGTTCTCAATCAGCATGACCACCCTGTGGCTTATCATAGTGAGACACTATCATATGTTATCCATAAGTACCCTTATTACAAAAAAGAAATGTACTCCACTGTGCAACCTTACTGCTAGTGGAGACATTGCATTCTTGGGAAGGAGATAGTCATCCACACTGATCAAAAGCCACTACAGTTCATGCAGATAGAAGGAAAATTGAAAAATGACCGCCATCTAAAGTGGTCCGCATACTTGTAGCAGTTCCACCTCAACATGAAGTATAAAACATGAAGCACCAATCGCGTCGTTAATTTCCTTAGCAGACTTTCAGTCGCGACACTCACCACAGTGCTAGAATCTTGTGGCCATGAGACCACTGGATTGACCCAACTCTATCAGACAGACACAGACTTCGCCACCAACTACCAAATGTTGGGTGCAAATGTAGTTGTCAATAATTTCCATATACAGGATGGGTTTTTGTGTCGTCTGGGCCATATATGTGTTCCATCAAGCAAGAGAGAGAATATGATCTCGGAATCCCACTATAGTCGGGTGGCAGGACACTTTGGTGTCAAAAAAATAGTGGTGATGCTACAAAAACATTTCTACTGGTTGAAACTTCGACAGGAGGTCAACAACTATATCAGGTCCTGCACTGGTTGTGCTATTTCCAAACCAACCACTAAGAAACATGGCTTGTACACCCCTCTTCCTACTCCTAGTAGGCCATGGGAATCCATCTCAATGGACTACATGTCGGACCTCCCATCCACCAAGATGATAAATGATTGTGTTTTTGTGGTTGTTGATTGCTTTTCTAAGATGGAAATTCTGGTTGCCTGCAAGAAGAGCATCACAACAGAGGCCACTTCCAAACTCTTCTTTGAAAAAGTCTTGGTACATTTTGGAATCCCACAAACCATTGTTTCAAATTGGGATAGACGATTTCTCAGCACATTCCGGTTGAGCCTCTGGTCACTTCTGCACACCAAGCTCAAGAAATCCACGACCTTCCACCCATAGAAAAATGTCCAAATCGAGGTCATAAATTGAATGATTGTGCATATCCTTTGCATGTATAATTACAAGAACCCTCGCACATGGGATGAGAGCCTTCCCTTTGTCCATCATATCTACAACCGATCCTTGCATAGCTCAACTAGCCACATCCCCTTTCAGGTGGGGTTGGGATTCCAACCATTGGATCCCATAGATGTTTCACTTCCCCTTACAGTTACCTCAACCGAGTCATCTCCTACTCTAACCGAAGTTGACAAAGCCACCTAGTTCATTGAGAGGATCTATCACATATGTCAATAGGTTCAGGATATCCTATAGAAGTGCATTGACAAGTACAAGTAGTGCCATGATCAACATCGGGTGCCACATAAGTTTCAGGTGAGTGACAAAGTTTGGTTTCACTTGCAGAAAGAACGCCTTACAAGACCCCATCAGAAGCTTCACCCACTCCATTATAGGTCGTACACCAACACCAAGGCCATGGGGGATAATTATTTTGAGCTCAACATTCCTCCTTTCCTTGGCCTTCACCCAGTGTTCAACGTGGATCTACTTTGTCCTTATTTCCCACCATTATTGGACACCTCAGAAGTAGCAGAACAACTGATACCAATATATCTCAACCCTGAATGCATACAACAAGCATCCCGTGATCATATTGTGGACACACAGATAAAGGGCACTCAACAACAAAGGATCCAACTTTATCGAGTCATCAAAGCAAGGCAGCTCCTACACTAGGGCATGTGGCTCACCCGGGGAAAAATTCAGCAGAACTTTCCTCATCTAATGGGGGAAATCAATGCAATGGATACCATTTCTTCCTAAGGAGGTAGGATTGATCTAGGTGGATATTAGTGGCCACCCACCTTTTCCAACTGGCTCAAAACAATTTTCTCGCATTTTTGGTAATTTACTATTTTTAGCAGTTTTTCGTGTCTTGAAACTTTCGGAGCTATTTTGAGGCCCTAAACGGCGTTTTTTCGGGAAATGGGGAGAAATATGGATATTTCTTCGATATTTCCCCCAAAATGAATCTCCTGGACGATACCTTTCAAACTGTCTATCATGTGCCTAAAATGGAGATCGTATGCAAAAGTTACGACCTTGGGAAGTTGATGTACTAACTTACCCAAACGGGACCCACATGACTTTTGGCGCTTCATATACTAGGGTTAGGTTTTTGGCATTCCTGTTTATTGCAAAAAATGCCTTCAGAGTCTCATTGTAATCATCTTCTTGAGAATGAGTGCGACTGTCACATCTCTTCTACGACATAAGCCACCACCATTCCAACAAGCTTGTTTCCACTGCATTTTACAGTTTCAGCTTATTTCCTTATTNCATTTTTATTGTATCTCTGTTATTTTATGTTAAGCACCTTTTAATATTCTGTAGTCATTTCGTTCTGCTCATAAAATTTGGATCAGGTAGTTAGTCCACACACATATCTTGGTGAGTTGGCAAGGATTGTCCGTGCATCCTACACATACATAACCACCTGCTTACAAGTATTTAATGTGTTAGTTCAATTATGCATTCCCTTCCACATGTAATTTATCATAATTACCATGCTCCCCATGCAGAGGTTTATTGGGCCACAACATTAATAATTTAATTGACATGGTCACAATTGTCCAAAATCCAATCTAGAAGAAAAAAAAAAGAACAAGTCACAATCTTAAAAGTAAAGCATATGTAATGAATCATAGCACCGCAATCAATCATATCACCTCACTTTACCCCAAAACTTATAATTCATCGCAACATCCATGTATACATTTAACCTTATATAAACATACACAAGAGACAATAAATACATCCAATGCTTTATATAATGTCCCTCTCTAATGTACCCCAAATTTACCAATAATTTCTTTTTTCTTAGGAACATTAAATATTCTTTCTCTTTGAACAACTTATTCCGGAAGACTTATAGTTAATGTAAGTAGGTAATTATCATCATTGTTAACTCCTGCAAGGTTTATATTTTCTAGTTATCCAAACAACGATATTTAATCACAAAAGATTCTAACGCTAACTTACTTCATACTACACAATAAACCTATACAGAAGGGAAAGTGTGACTTTTCTATACCCTAACCTCTCGGATTTCAAGCATATATACAAGGATTAACCTTTCCATATTTTAAACATTGATCTTTATAAACGTTCAACCCTACTAGTATTAAAATCCTTCCATATATGTGTTTGTATTATACATAGGTCTTTTATTCTTATACCCATTTCCAAGCATAGACCTCCATATTAGAGTACATAAGAAAACCACATTTGAAATTACAAAAACAAAACTCCCTATGCAATAGACATTGTTCATGTCATATAGGATCTAAATGAAAGTGAGTTTAGAGCATGTACCCTTAATGCAAAAGTTACAAGCCTAGCATAACGGTGATTATGCGTTAATTTAGTTGGCTGAACAATAGGCCTTGTGAACATTGGTCGTGATTAAACTTCTGAATATTATTATCATAGTTTGCCTTTCGAGAATGTTTATCGATAGCGAACTGTTATTCACACCTTAACTCAACGTTAAAACTAGATTTGATAATCCTATTTATTGTTCCTTAAAGGGGTTGTCTTCTCTCGCAATAACTCAATATGAACTCGAAAGGGTTTTGTCAGAAGTGAGTTAAAAACCTATGTCCAATCCATTAATGGAGACCTGGAAGAGGTATACCCAAGGTTGTCACTAGACCCTGTGTCCAATCCAATTGTGCCACCTCCATTCCGTCACATGGTCAAATATATTCTTCCTACTTCCCACTATTATTTTGCGCAGTGAAGGGTTTTCCAAGACTATTGTGAGTCTTATGCGTAGTGCTTTAGTGCTAATTATGTGTTTCCCTTCAGTGAGGAAGGCTGACAACCTGGAGATGTTTACCCGATGGAATGTAGAGAAGGCTACACGACTTCCTGGTAAGTCCATGACAAGCTTATGTTATCTCTAGTAGGGTGGTAATTTCAGAAGGTTTTAGTCATAATGATGATATCTATGCAACTATTATTCTTTATGATTTCTAGTGAAGGTTCTCCCCTTCCTTATTCTTTAACTCTATGGAATATTTCCTCTGGTCATGGATATATATATGAGTCTACAGTGGTGATGTATTGTGTCTTCTTCCTTGAGGTAGTCACTCACTTCTGCAGGATCCATTAACTTGTGAAGTTTTCTACACATGTGGTCTTATATTTTTGATTCAGGGATAGTCCCAAATGTGTTTAGGGTTCTGTCAACAACAAATACACTGAGTCATTTTTCTTTATTGTGTAATCTGGTATTTATTTTGGGAGTTTCTCGTGACATACCTATTGCTGTAAAACCAATGATTAAACCCTATTATAATGACCCCTAAAAGAACTCGATGCTGAGTAGTATTGTATAAGAACGAATGCTAAATTTCTCTGGGAAGACCCATATCTTCTTTAGTGAGGTTTCTCTGTCAGGGAAAGGTATCGATTTGTGTTGTCTAAACTGACTCTTTTTACAAGGGTTGTCCCCAATTGCGATCACTGTAAAAAACGTTTTCACCTTTCCCTTTCTTACTGTATTTGGTTTAGCGTTAAGTTTTCAAGTTATCGACTTCTTGACTTAATGTGGAGATCTAGAATTCTTAGACTTAAAGTCATGAAGTCACAACTACATCCCCGTAGTTGTGGTGAGGTGATGGCAACGCAGCCCCTTCACAACCCACAGGATGGAAGGTCCACGCACACACATAGGATCTTCTCCTTCCTCGGCCCGAAGAATGCTAACCAGTCCTTCTATTTCTCTATCGGGAAATCTGCACCCACAACACTATCGCTCGATCCCCCTGTCTTTTCTTATCGGGAAATCAGAACTTGCGGCTTCGCAAGTCCAATGGTCGATCACTGGGCTCTCAAATCTTCGAGGCCCGATGGCCAATCAAAGTTAACTTTTCTCTTTCTTCTATCGGAATTCTCCCTATCGCGATTTCGGTACTCGTGATACCAAACACTTTGATTTACTGACTCCTGATACCCTACGTGACGAAACTCCGATGCACACGTGTGAGTTGACTTTTCCCCTTCTGTCACTTCTATCGGGATTTCGAGTTTCGCGGGATCATGAATCCTAATTTCAAATGTTTCGGGACTTTCATTTCCCTAATCTTTGATACGGTGTGCCACTTGTCTTCCACTCTGACTCTTGTGGTCCCACACACGCCCCGTCGGAATATCGCGTTTCGCGATTCCAAACTGTTTGAGTATCCTGTCCTCAAGATCTTCGATATGCCAAACTCCGACTTCATCAGAATTTCTGACACGCGTCCCCACTGATGGACGGTTTTGATCTCTCGGTATATCTCAGATCGCGATATCGAAATTCCTGTTGAAGTAAATTGGAGCTTCACCTCACGAAGCCCCGATCCATGATATGCGTGGGGATCCAACGACCCTCGTGGTACTGATCAATGGCTCCACCCCTCCTGAGCTTGGCATCCTTTGAGAATATAACACCATATCTCCCCTGCAACTCTCCAAGATCTAACGGCTCACGGTGATTCACAAATTCTCCCTGGAGAATTCCGACCGTCTGTTCCTTCCTTATGCAATCCATGAAATGACGATAGGTTCTCCCATAGAACTTGTCCGCTTACTTCCAAACCTATGATGCTTCTTGCAAGCCTTCCAGACACAACTTGTCTGCGCTTTCCTTCGACAAACTCGGAGGCCTATTCCTCCTAAGCTTTCTCACGACTTTAAGTCTCCTCAGAAACACCCTTTGCATGCACTCCTTGCGGAAAACCTTCAACAAACGTCGAAGTGTTGAAGTTTCTTCGACTTTGTGCACACGTGCAGTAGCAGTCCTTCAAAGCTTCACTCAGGTTTGCAGCCCTGAGACATTTACCTAGCCTGCGCACTCCTTGCATGGCTCATATGTGCCCAACTACACCTTCTAGGATGAATGAGAACAAAAGTTATCTCTATCTGAACCCTCTGTCAATGCACTCCTTGCGGACATTTCAAATGCACTCCTTGCAGGAATTCTCTGGCTCAAATAGAGAAACAATTGAAACTCATTCCTTCACCCTCTCAGACTTCAATTCACACATGAAATAATATACAAAACATATAAAAGCAAGTGTATAGTAGGAAACAAACATTCATGAGCATATCAACACCAACACACAGAGAACAACACAAACCATGAATTTGAATCAAAGCTTTCTTTCTATAAATTCAAATGTCTATACATGGGTGTTCTTCATACAGTTCTCTGCATGCTCTTGTTCTTCGGCTCCTCTAGAATAATAATACAATGTACAATGAGGGTGTCTATATCCGTTTTCCCTCCTTCTAAAACTGTCTAATCTAGAGTTAAATTCCTATCTACCTGCATTAATTATCTTAAATGTCATCTATCTACTAAGGACGAGAGCTATCTGCTCAAGGTCCATTACAATATACAAATGCGCTCCTTCATAAATGACTTCATTAAATATTTGGAGCATCAATTCCAAAGTGTTTTCAAAACTTGTGCTGGATGCCTTCCAACTGTTTTCCGCTTCCGCACTGGCTCGCTTGATGTGTTGGTGATGCTCCTGCATCATACTCTCTCGCTTGAAAAATTTCATGGTTTCCTGTCCATGAGCTCCTACACGGTCTGTGTATGCTTTTGTATCACTTCTTCTCTCTCCCAACTGGAATCTTCCGTGGAATGGTTCTTCCATTTGACAAGATACTCATAGTATTATTTCCTCCTGGTTTTCTTGCTCACCCTCTTGTCCAGTATGCACTCCATCTGCGGCTTCTCTGCAACTGGCATCTGTTTTGTCCACTGGATCATTGGCTGCTCAGTTCCAGTCTCTATTTCTCCATCCTTGTATGGGTATAAATCCACGACATTAAATATCAGAGATAGTCCGATCCCATCCGGTAACTCTATCTCATAAGCATTTTCTCCGAATTTTCTCAGGACCTTGCATGGTCCGATTTTCTTCATATTCAATTTATTATATGTTCCCCTCAGGAACCTTTCTTTCCTCAAATGTGCCAGAACTATATCACCAACTTTAAACTGAAGTTGTCTCTGATGTTGATCTTCTCTACACTTGTACTCCTGACTCGAATTCAGTAGTCGCTCCTTCACCTGGCTGTGAAGTTCCTTCATCGCCTCTGTGAATTCTTCTGCACTAGCACTGCTAGTAGCAGTCTGTCCTGAATCCCTCAATTCAGAAACTCCTCTCAGCTCCATCCCATAGACAACCTAAAATGGACTTTTTTCTGTGCTCCAATTCACTGAGTCCTTGTATCAAAACTCTACCTATGGCAATATATTGTCCCAACTGTTGTGGTGCTCTGTCACCAAGCTTCTCAGCAAGTCTCCCAGACTTCTGTTTACCACTTCTGTTTGTCCATCTATCTGAGGATGATAAGTTGAACTAAACATCAAATTAGTCCCCAGCTTCTTCCATAAGGTCCTCCAAAAATGTCCTATGAATTTTGTGTCTCTGTCTGAAACTATACTTTTCGGCAACCCATGAAGTCGATTGACCTCTTTGAAAAATAGATTTGTGATGTGAGTCGCATCGCTGGTCTTCTGGCATGGAATAAAGTGTTCCATTTTAGAAAACCTATCCACTACCACAAATATTAAATCAACACCTCTTTGCGTCCTTGGCAACCCCAATATAAAATCCATACTTATGGCCTCCCATGGCCTCTCTGGTATGGGAAATGGTTGATAAAAACCTGCATTCTTCTTCCTTCCCTTCGAATGTTGGAAAACCTGACATATGTCAATGAATCTCTTGACATCTGCTTGCATTCCCGGCCAAAAATAAGACTCATTCAACTTCACGAATGTTTTTTCATGGCCAAAGTGTCCTGCCAATCCACCACTGTGTTTCTCCTTTAACAAGTTCTCCCTCATGGAGCATTTCGGAATACACAGGTGATTGCCTCTGAACAACAATCCTTCCTCGATCATATAATCTTTCCAAGGGCTTCTGTCTCTAAGAACTGGATTCTCAGTTGCCTCATATGCCTCCTTGAAATCCTGATCATTTGCATACATGTTCCTGAGATCATCAAAACCCAAGGTTTTGACTCTAAACTCCTGCAACAACAAACACTTCCTGCTCAAAGCATCAACCACTTTGTTAGCAGTACCCGAAATATGCTTAGTCACAAATGTGAAATTTTTCATATACTCTACCCATTTTACATTTCTCTAATTCAACTTCTCTTGTTGAGTCACAAACTGTAATGCATGGTTATCACTATATAAAACAAATTCTTTGGGTATCAAGTAATGCCTCCATTTCTTTAATGCCTGTATGATAGCATAAAACTCCTTATCATACGTGGAGTATTTCAATTTCGCTTCATTCATCTTCTCACTGAAATATGCAATCGGTTTGTCTTCCTGACTCAAGACTGCTCCCATGGAAAACCCGCTTGCGTCACATTTCACTTGAAATGTCCTCTGGAAATCCGATAACACCAGAACTGGTTGTTCCATGATCTTTTGCTTCAACAGATTGAAGCTCTTCTCAGCCTCTGTTGTCCAGTGAAAAGACTTATTCCATGTATTCATTGTATCCATCATCGCTACGCTAATCTCACTGAAATTCATGATGAACTTCCGGTAGAAGCTAGCCAGTCCATGAAAACTCCTCACCTCAAAAATATTTCTCGGTGATGGCCAATTTTTGATTACTTCCACCTTATCCAGATCCATCCTCAACTCATTCACCGAAATAACAAAACCCAAGTAAATGAGTTATGTTTTCATGAATGAGGACTTCTTCAGGTTTATCAACAACTCCTCCTGCTGTAGCTTCTTCATCACTGTAGCTAAGTGCTTCAAGTGTTATGCCACTAATTTACTATAAATCAATATGTCATCCAAATACACAATGACGAACTTCATGATGAACTCCCTCAGTACTTTGTTCATTAACCTCATAAAGGTACTTGGCGCATTTTTCAAGCCAAACGGCATGACAAGCCATTCATACAAACCTTCGTTTATCTTGAATGTTGTCTTCCATTCATCACCTTCTCTCATACGAATCTGGTGATATCCGCTCTTCAAATCCATCTTTGAAAAGTATTTTTCCTCACTGAGGAAATCTATCAGATCATCCATTCTTGGCAATGGAAATCTGTACCTGATGGTTATTTTGTTGATCACCATGGAGTCAGTACACATCCTCCAGCCTCCATCTTTCTTCGGACTGAGTACTATTGGAACAACACACGGACTCAAGCTTTCTCTGACCAAACCTTTGTCCAATAACTCCTGGACTTGCCTTTTAACCTCCACATTTTCTTGTGGCGTCAATCTGTACGTAGCTTTGATTGGAAAACTACCTCCTGGTATGAGGTCAATGTGATGACTCACACTCCTAACCAGTGGCAATGAACGAGGTAATTTGTCCACTATGATGTCAGCGAACTCTTCCAGTAGTTCCTGAACCTCATCTGGTAAATCATCCACTCTTGTACTAGTCAGAACAATCCTCGGTTTCCTGACAACAAAGAATTGTGGATCCTCTTTCTTCTTAACCTCCGTAAGAAGCTCCTTCCCGCTCATGATAAGTATTGTGTTGCTTACTTCCATCTTCACCTCCTTATCCTTTATCGGAAGCAACATATGGGTTTTCCCATTCTTCTCCAGGGTATATGTGTTCATTCTCCCATCATGAATCACTTTTCTGTTATATTGTCATGGTCTACCTAGCAATAGATGACATACATCCATGGGAATAACATCACATAAGATCGTATCATTATATCCACCTATCTTGAATTCAACCAAGCATTGCTTAGTGACAGTTACCTGGTGTCCTATCTGTAGCCATGAAACTTTGTATGGGCTTGGATGATCATTTGTCTCCAGCTCCAACTTCTCTACCATCTCTGTGGATATGAGATTATCCATGCTACCACTGTCTACGATGACCTTGCATACCTTGTCCTTGGTCTTGCAAGTTGTCCTGAAAAGTCTGTTCCTTTGGACTGAACTTTCCACCTCCTTCTCGGGTGTCAAAAGGACTTTTCGCATCATGAGCGATCTTTCACCTTTTTCATCTTTGGCCTCAACATATCGCCTCTGTGCTTTGGTGATGTGAGCTTCCCCAATGTCCTTCTTTTTCTCTGGACACTCATAAGACTTGTGCCCATTCTTTCGACATGTGAAGCATGTGATTACTCCACCTCTTCCTATTCCTCTACCTATGGTACTAGGAAAAGTATTGCCATTAGCATAATCTCCTCTCTGCTCATTATGTTGTCCTCTCTGTTCGATGTATGGCCCTTGCTGTGAGGTTCCACCTCTCTCTGCACGAGTCTGAGGTTTCTTCCATTCCTCCTTGGGCTTCTAGTATTTGTCCTGGGAAACTGATTTTCCTCTGGGCCGACTCCTGCCTCTCCCTCGCTGACCTTTCTTACAGCTCAACATCTCTTCAACTTTCAGAGCCACCTGATAATCGTCCTCCACTGTTCGAACGGTTACCATGCTCATCTCGTCCTGGATATCGTATCTCAAGCCATTCATATACCTGGAAACCTTCTCATCAACGCTCTCGCGATGACCTACCCTGATGTTCAGTCGATAGAATTCCTCCATGTATTATTTCACTGCCATCAACTTCTGTCTCAGGTTCTGCATCCTCCTGAACATAGTGATGTGATAATCTCTGGGGATGAATTTCACCTTCACATTCGCAATCATTTGATCCCAGCTCTTGATCTTTTGTTTTCCTTTGCAGTGTCTATCTACTTGTAGATCATCCCACCATAATGTTGCATGTCCCTTCAAGTGCGTAACAACATGTTTGACTTTATTGTCCTCTTCGACATCCTCGTAATCGAAGTATGTATCCAGAGCTCTAATCCAATCTAGTAGCTCCTTTGCATCCAGATTTCCCTCATAAAATGGAATGTCCATTTTTGCCTTTGCACCCATCCATGCGATAGCTTTGATCAAACGTTCGTTTGATGCATCTTTGGCTGCAACTTCCTCCTCATGTTCAGCCTCTATTTCACTATGGGAATCACTAAGATCCCCTACACTAGTTGTGTGTCTTTGTGCTGTCTCCATATCTTCGAGTCTCGCTCGGAGATCACGCATTTGTCTCTCCATCTTTGGGCTGGTTACTTGCCTGCCTCTTCTTCGCACCTCCCTATCCTATGGATCGGTTGATTGTCTTTCTCTCTGCGGCGGCATGGCAAATTTCCTTCTCTGCTACAAAAAGAAAAGAATCCTTCTGTGCTCTGATACCACTTGACGACAACGCATCCCCTTCACAACCCGCAGGCTGGAAGGTCCATGTGCACACACACAATATTCTCCTTCCTTGGCCTAAAGAACGCTAACCGGTCCTTCTATTTCCCTATCAGGAAATCTGCACCCACAACACTATCGATCGATCCCCCTATCTTTTCTTATCGGGAAATTGGAACTCGTGGCTTCGCAAGTCCAATGGTCGATCGCTGGGCTCTCAAATCTCCGAGGCCCGATGGCCAGTTAAAGATGACTTTTCTCTTTCTTCTATCGGAAATATCCCTATCACGATTTTGATACTCGCGATACCAAACACTTTGATTTACCGACTCCCGATACCCGACATGATGAAACTCTGACGCACACGTGCGATTTGACTTTTCCCCTTCTATCACTTCTATTGGGATTTCAGGGTTCACGGGATTGTGAATCCTAATGTCAAATGTTTCGGTACTTTCCTTTCCCTGAACTCCGATACGGTGTGCCACCTGTCTTCCACTCTAACTCTTGTGGTCCCACACACGCCCCGTCGGAATATCGTGTTTCGCGATTCCAAACTGTCTGAGTATCCTGTCCTCAGGATCTCCGATATGCCGAACTCTGGCTTCGTCAGACTTTATGACATGCATCCCCATTGATGGATGGTTCTGATATGTCAGGATATCACGGATCATGATATCGCAATTCCTGTTGAAGTAAATTGGAGCTTCACCTCATGAAACCCCGATCCATGATATGCGTGGGGATCCAACGACCCTCGTGGTCCTGATCAACGGCTCTACCCCTCCTAAGCTTGGAACCCTTTGAGAATATAACACCGTATCTCCCCTACAACTCTCCAATATCTAACGGCTCACGATGATTCGCAAATTCTCCTCGGAGAATTCCGATCGTCCGTTCCTTCCTTATGCAATCCACGAAATGACGACGATTTCTCCCACAGAACTTGTTCGCTTGCTCGCAAACCTGCGATGCTTCTTGCAAGCCTTCCAGAAACAACTTATCTGCACTTTCCTTTGACAAAATCAAAGGCATATTCCTCCTGAGATTTCTCGTGACTTTAAGTCTCCTCAGAAACACCCTTTGCACGCACTCCTTGCGGCAAACCTTCAACAAACGTCTAAGTGTTGAAGTTTCTTTGACTCTGCGCACACCTGCAACAACAGTCCTTCAAATCTTCACTCAGGTTCGCAACCCTGAGACCTTTACCTGGCTTGTGCACTCCTTGCACGGCTCCTCTGTGCCCAACTGCACCTTCTGGGATGAATGAGAACAAAAGTTATCTCTATTTGAACCCTCTGTCAATGCACTCCTTGCGGACAATTCAACTGCACTCCTTTCAGGAATTCTCTGGCTCAAATAGAGAAACAATTGAAACTCATTCCTTCACCCTCTCAGACTTCAATTCACACATGAAATCATATACACAACATATAAAATCAAGTTTATAGCAGGAAACAAATATTCATGAGCATATCAACACCAACACACAGAGAACAACACAAACCATGAATTTGAATCAAAGTTTTCTTTCTATAAATTCAAATGTTTCTACATGGGTGTTCTTCATACAGATCTCAGCATGCTCTTATTCTCCTGCTCCTCTAGAATAATAATACAATGTACAATGAGGGTGTCTATATCCGTTTTCCCTCCTTCTTCTAAAACTGTCTAATCTAGAGTTAAATTCCTATCTACTTGCATTAACTATCTTAAATGTCGTCTATCTACTAAGGATGAGAGCTATCTGCTCAAGGTCCATTACAATATACAAATGCGCTCCTTCATAAATGACTTCATTAAAGATTTGGCGCATCAATTCCAAAGTATTTTCAAAACTTGTGTTGGACGCCTTCCAGCTGTCTTCTTCTTCCGCACTAGCTCGCTTAACATGTTGGCGATGCTCCTGCATCATGAGTTTTTCTCTATTGTTGTACAAGGTTTGGATTAATTCAAAAATTACTCTATTTACCCTAATCGTGCATGTACATGCATAGATACAAGGTATAGATTCCTGCTGTATGGTATTATTCCAGAACTTAATAATTCTTTAAATATTTACATTTATTCTCTATTCAGAAATTCGATAGTTAATCCGTTGTGATCTTGTTTTATTCTATGAGTTCTTGAAAATTCTGGTTTAACAAGTTTCTTTTTATTTTCTCTTGGCATTTATGGTTAAGGATTGATTACTGTGATCTAATGATGGGACCCCTGTTTTCTGCAAGAGTACCCATCATACCAACATTGGTCTAGCTCTCCCCATTTGGTTTGTGGATGATTCCTTTGACGACGCAGATGGAAAAAAATGGGCCCCAAATTGAAAGCTAAGTGAAGTTATAAATTATGTCTGTAATATTTATTTGGCATAGAATTTATCATGTTAATTATTCTATGTTCGACATTTGAATTTTGTTCACTTCTAACTTAATACTAATTAACATTTTTTGGTTTCATTGTTGGATTGTTAACATCTGAAGTCTCTAGATTCCCAAGGGAGTGCCTTTTGCAAAAAGGTACTCGGGTTCCAACTTGCAGAGTTTTAAAAACAATTGTATCCTCAGGTTCTACTATAAGGATACGGTTTTGTCCTAGAATTCTTTTATTGTGGAAATTTTATACCAGACTTCTATAAGCAACTGGTCATTTGTAAGTTGAGTCTTTGAAGAAAAACATAGGGGAATACCCCATACTAAATGATCTGAAATCGGATCCAGAAGCCTAATAAGGCTTGAAAAATGCTCAAAAATGAAAGTGCTCGGAATACGACGAAACCTATTCCATTGCGTCCGTCTCATCTTCCTGATTCCGGTGGTATATTTACTTTGTCAAACGGGCTCTGTATGGAGAATATATCGCATTCTGTCTGAAAAGTCAAACATGCAAAAACAATTGCTGACTGTGCAGTCCGTACAGTCCGTACAGACGCTGACGTGGCAGGTCCATATAGGTGACATGGAAGCCTCAGGTGATGACATGTTTCAGGTCCGTATAGGTGACACGTGGCAGCTCCAAGAGACGACACGTGTCAGGCAGATTTGGACTTTTGGGCGTACAGTTGGGCCAATCCCAAGGTGACGCGTGTCACCACTGGAAGGGTGACATGTGGCACAGATGATGTCAGCATCTGACGTGGCAACCGTACGATGATGTGGCATGTGATGACGTGGAAGGTTTTGGATGGCAGTTGGGAGCGAATGATATCTTGACATGTGGTAGTTTTCTGGTCAATGATTGGGTGCCACATGGCCCAATCATGGGCTACCACGTGGCACCCAGGTATTGGTTGAATTGGTTATGTTCAAAAGCTTGCATAGTCCATCAGATTCGAACCATGGACCTCCCACTTTGGCTACGCCCTATCAAAGTCCTCCCGACCACTATACTGTCCATTGGTTCTTATGAACATTATGGTTTCGAATATATTAAAAGTTTCATTAATGTTAATGTGGTGGGGGGGTCGGGTCGGGGCTTAGCCCTAGCCCGTGGTCCTTTGTAATATGTCATGTGACCTATGGTAACAATGACGCGTGTGGGTTTATGAAAATGTAACCTGTTGTTTTATAAACATATGACCATTGTAATGTTGGGTGCGGGGAGTTACAACGGTTCTGACCGTTATGCCATGGTTCTAATCGTTTGCCAAATGACCGGGAGCTAGCGCTGAATGGAGGTTAGGGCCAGCGAGCTAGCGCTGAATGGAGGTTAGGGCCAGCGCTTAGCCCTTTGGGCTAGCGCTAGGCCATATGAACCCATATGACCAGCCAAAGGGGCGCGCATGCGGATGGAGGGGCTAAGCCCAAATATAACCATATATTATAGTTAAAAGTGGGTTTTTTAACCAACTTTTGGGTTTTTAATTATTGTTAAGCCTTTGTTAATGGTTTTAATCCATTTTTGGGAGTTATTGGGTAGTTTTGGAGCCTAACTTCTTGGAGGAAGTTGGAGATGAGCAACCAACTTCCCAGCTATATAACCAAGGCTTGTTTGAGGCCATGGGGACAGCTTTGAGGGAATTCAAAGTAGAATGATGCTGAAGAGAAGCCAAGCCAAAGACATTTTGATGCAGAGAAGATTTTGAGGAGAAGATGCTGTAGGATCATTTCTGGGAGCTCCAGACGTCCATTTTGCGTGCCATTTTCTTTGCATGGTTCTAGAGATCTGGAAGAACATGACCAGATCAGTCTTGTAGCCATTTGGCATTGCAGCGATGTACTTTTGAGCATTTGAACAGAAATAAAGAATCCTCCCCCACAGAGAAAAGGCCCGGAGATGTAGGTAAAGTTGTGCCAAACTCCGTTATCAATCTGCGTGTTATGGTTTGCTATCTTTTATTGCATTTCAGATCTGCACATATGTATATGGTTGTTATAATTCCTCTTCTTTCCTCATTCTTCACTAAGTTTTCTCAAATGGTTAATTAATGCATGCAAAGTTAAAATTCAACCATAAGTCATTAAAACATCCTACTGATCAAGTGGTATCAGAGCTAGTTGACGTTTGGATTTGAGTTTTGCATGTTAACCAGGGTAGAGCTCATCTCAAGGAAGAAAATGTCATCTACAGGAGGACTTTCTCAAAATGAGAAGGAGTTCAGAGATTCGGTGTTTTCCATGGCCGAGATGGTCAAGGTGTTGTATGAAGACTACTTGGAACGAAAGAGCATGGTTCAAGTGAAAGCTTCAAAGAACAGCAAAGGAAAAGAAGGATTGAAGGACGTTCCTTCTACATCTGTTTTAGAAAACATATCTGAGGTATGCAGTGAAGGTTCCTCATCAATTTTCCTCATTCTCATCAAGTTGGTTTTGGTGCATTCGAAAAACATACAAAAGGTGTAGGTTTGAGAATACTAACCAAGATGGGTTATGAAGAAGGAAAGGGCCTTGGATGTAGAGGTCNATTAATTCTCCTTTTAATTATAACAAGCATAATCAAGTAAACCGGAACTTGTGGAATCTTTATCCATGTACTTATTGTCATTCACCTAAGCATTGTGTTGCCAAGTGTTGGAAGAGACAAACTTTGTATAGGAAACCTATGTCAACCAGGAAGGAAACATGACATAAAGGCTCAAGTCCACAACGGAAGAAAGAGAAGGGTAGACAAGTCTGGATGCCAAAATCTCATTGCACGTTTTGCAACAAGAGTGGACATCAAAAGACTAGTTGTTGGAAGCTTAATCCAGAGCTTCATCCAAGGAAGGACAAAAGTATTTTGCATGTACTCACGAAGGATAAGTTCATGTCATGAAGATATCTAAAGTATATCAGTTCATTGACCAGAAAATTATACTTTTATGCAAATGAACTGATCTAAAGTGGTCCTTTGTAATATGTCATGTGACCTATGGTAACAACGACATGCGCGGGGTTTATGAAAATGCAACCCGTGGTTTTATAAACATATGACCATTGTAATGTTGGGCACGGGGAGTTACAATGGTTCTGACCGTTAGGTCGTGGTTCTAACCGTTTGCCAAATGACCGGGAGCTAGCACCGAATGGAGGTTAGGGCCAGCGCTTATCCCTTTGGGCTAGCGCTAGGCCATATGAACCCATATGACCAGCCAAAGGGGCGCGCGTGCAGATGGAGGGGCTAAGCCCAAATATAACCATATATTATAGTTAAAAGTGGGTTTTTTAACCAACTTTTGGGTTTTTAATTATTGTTAAGCCTTTGTTAATGGTTTTTATCCATTTTTGGGAGTTATTGGGTAGTTTTGGAGCCTAACTTCTTGGAGGAAGTTTCAGATGAGCAACCAACTTCCCGGCTATATAACCAAGGCCCGTTTGAGGCCATGGGGACAACTTTGAGGGAATTCAGAGTAGAATGATGCTGAAGACAAGCCAAGCCAAAGCCATTTTGATGCAGAGAATCTTTTGAGGAGGATACATTGTCGTATCATTTCTGGGAGCTCCGGATGTCCGTTTTGCGTGCTGTTTTCTTTGCATGGTTCTAGAGATCTGGAAAAACATGACCAGATCAGTCTTGTAGCCATTTGGCATTTCAGCGATGTACTTTTGAGCATTTGAACAGAAATAAAGAAGCCTCCCCCACAGAGAAAAGGCCCGGAGACGTAGGCAAAGTTGTGCCGAACTCCGTTATCAATCTGCATGTTATGGTTTGTTGTCTTTTATTGCATTTCAGATATGCACATATGTATATGGCTGTTATAATTCCTCTTCTTTCCTCATTATTCACTAATTTTTCTCAAATGGTTAATTAACGCATGCAAAATTAAAACTCNGATCCTACGGATCACTAAAATAACACTCAAATGATTCTATTTTATTTACTTATAGGCATACCCCATGTAGCCACCATAATTCAACATACAGTAACTCTATTACTTCGCTCATTAACAAAATAAATATGTTCCTACAACATATAACACACAATAGCTTTATTAATTCATTCATTAACAAAATCAAACCTCGAAGGACTCATCCTATAATTCGTTAAACCCCACTTAGCCATTATCTAACAAAGACAATTCATATCATTCTACTAACATAAGTAGATGTATTATATTAGTCATAAATAATAGGACATCCATCAAAGAATAATAAAAATGTATACTACCAACTATTTAACCAACAAAAATTCAACTAGAGGAGAGTAGATGAACATATTTGAACAAGTGCTAAAACAACAATGGGAACAACCAAGTTCATCCCAACCATATAAAATAACATCCAATCTACCTGCTTCGTTCACCCCCTAACCTAACCATGAATCCATGAGGGGGAACTCTAGAACTCCTCCTTAGCTATAGTCCTTCTTTAGTCTCACAAATATCTTCTCCTTGCTAAAACTCAGAAAGCATTATGTTGGGTCGCCAAAGTACCATCTTTTTACCAACCTTTCACTTCACTTTCACTTCACTTTTAACCATATTCCGCTTTCCCATACCCTTACATTAAACCATTTTCATGATTACATGGGTTTTAGACATATTATTTTCCGCAGCATCTATTTTAGTGTTTTTGAGTGAATTTATGATTAAATATTGGAAAAATGACATGTTTACACTTATATATGAAAGTGGGATGAGTTTCATGTTGTTTACAGGTGTATTTGAAGACTCCAACCAAGTCAAACTTGACCATAAAGCCTCAAATTCAAAGTCTCTTCAACCCCTTGAAGATTTGATGAAGATTTGAAGATTTATTCAAGTATCTTGGATGGAGATTAATCATGAAAGAGAGATTTGTGAGAGGATTTGTATAGATATCACTTGATATGTGTGAGCACATGGTTGTAACCAAATAAGACATTTGTGGATCTAGGAGAGATTTTTGGATCTAAGTTATCTTAAATTTTTGTATAAATAGGAGTGCCTCCTCCATTTCAAATGGAGGACTCCTCGAGCATTGTATCCAACTTATGATGGAATAAGAGTCAAGCTTTATTTTCACATCAGTTTCCATTCTCTAGTTTAGATTTAGAATTCTTTAGTTTATGTGTTACTTTGTTCTTGGGATAATTGAGCTCACTCCAAATAGATCATAGTAGCATTTTCTTCTTGTTCTAATGCTTTGAATAGGTTTATATGATTTATTGTTTTTAT